>JAMKCH010058887.1:0-43562 GCA_023653785.1 Ophioderma brevispina | reverse complement strand
GTTGGGAGCCCATGCTCGTTCCAAAAATAGAGGGACTAGTGCCAAATGCGCGACTACGCAGGGGTATCAAATCCCAATAATCTCTTCTAGTCCAGCTAGGGGTACAAATTCAGTTATGATTATGACTGTTCATGATACAAATAGGAAACATTACCAAACATGTCAAGCAAAATGGACCTTAAGTGTGTATTTTTTCTTGCGGTAGCGCAAGTGGTCATTTTTCATGTATAATTTGCTATTTTAAATTTGTATCTTTTTCATGTATTGAGAACTGGTCCCGAAGGGTCTCAATCTCACTGCAAATTAATCTTCAATCAATCTTTTTTGTGCACATAGAATACCGCAAAAACAATATGATTTAATAATGCAGTAAGTGAAAAATTAATTGTTACAATATTAATCAAAATATTTTCATACAATATGTTTATAATACATGTTTAAGTGGGGAATTTCAAAAGAGTATTAACTGGATAATACTAGTGGAAAATATATTTAAAAATATCACAGTAAGGATGCATATTACTAATTGTACCGTTAGGTATATTTTCACTGAAAACGATATATTTCACAAAACTGGTCCATAAGGGGCGGGTATATTTTAACTGAAAATTGGTCCCGTAGGGGTCACTTTCCAGAACCCCTGGAACGAGCATGGGTGCCCACGAAAATCCAAGCCGTCCCCCGTCCACACGTTCAAATTAGTTAAACTTTCATCCTTTATTCTCACACTGGGCAGTCTTGGGCACTAAAGCTGAACACCTAACGATTTAGCAACCACTGCGTAATTTAACAAACAGTAACAAATACACACCGGAGACACCGGTGTCATATAATACAGTCCCCGTACCACCCTCTGTCTATTGTGTTCCTCATTGAGTGCTGTCTGCATCATTTGGTTCACACTGGTACACCCAAATGGCTTCGTCTCAAGGTCACTTTTATTCCGTACATGTTTGCTATGGAGCTGGACACTCTCTCATGGGGGACACTCAGTTTCTTGACACCGGAACATGTTGTAATATGCAATAGACTTTTACAGACTTTACTGTTTCGTTATAGTTTTCAAAAAATTCTCCAGTACTGATTGCTCGCCGATCATCGATTGCGGCAGAGGGATTATGATCAAAGGGTCGCTGTTGAATCCCTTCCTTTTGTGCGGTGAATGGATAAACAGATTAAAATGGATTGTGGAAGTCGATGTGCTTCCTTCTTATCTCTTTCTTCCAATGGCCTAACATCAACATAATATGTTTTTTAAAAAAAAAACAAAAAATATATCTTATATAGATATATATATATATTCATTCATTCATTCAGGTCGTATGTGCATTTTCATTTTGCAATACCAGACTTTTACAATAGATGATATTACAACATAAATCTGTACAATTTTTGCTGTAATAATTACAGAAATGATTTTCCTCAATAGGCTAAGTACATGAACCAAATAAATAATACTTTCACACACAATAACCACTTACTTATCCTGGCAGGTTAGGAAGTATCTTGAGCTTTATTATTTTGTGAAGTTAGAGTAAATCCATAAGTGCCTTACAATGTTCATGTCATGTCTCATGTACAATGTACAAAATCCTTCAATGGCAAATCTGTATATTTACTTATTCTTTTCCCTGGAGATGGCCGGCGCACGTTAGTGTTGATTCGAACGGGCGACCTTCGTGTTACTAGCACGACGCTCTTGCCAACTGAGCTATCAAGCAAAGGTTTGTAGAGGAGGGAGGTATGATGGCCTATCCGCTAGGAAGCGAAGGACCAAGACCTATAGATAATATCTATCGCTCCTCCTCTACCAACCTGGATTGATAGCTCAGTTGGCAAGAGCGTCGTGCTAGTAATACGAGGGTCACCGGTTCGAATCATCCGGCCAAGCGCACATCTTTTTTCAACACCAACGTGTGCCGGCCATCTCCAGGGAAAGATTAATAAATAATATACATCCGACCTTGTCTACCTGGAGAACTAAGCAGTTAAAATTTCAATGTGAAATACCTCACACAACTTTGAAGTTAGTGTGCTGCATGGTATATTTAACATTAACTATACATACATGTGAGCAATGAAGAAATGGGTTTGCTTTGAATGTTATTCCTTTTCACTTTGGGGCATTGTTTTCTAGGTTGGTGGATATGTCTACAGGTTATTCCCACAAATCATGTATGATAAAAAATATTAAACACTGACCTTCCCCTTATCATTAAAGTATTTCCCTGACCATGTATGACAATATTTTGAAACATGAACCTGTCCCTAGATGTACCTCCTTCTTGTAGACATTATCTTGACCCTTTTAGTAACTTGAAGTGTATACTTCCAATATATCCCTCTCAAGGCTGGGTTCAAAGGGTCTTGGAAACTAAGGTTTAAATGCTATTTGGTGCAATCTATATTTTATGCGCAAATTTTCTTTATCCCTTTAAATAAAAAAATTCCCCGAGTTTTGTCTGGAATTTCCATGATCAAAATCCACTTGCTTTTCTGAGACCCTCCTCTGCGTGCGTGCGCGCATGTATGTGGTCATGTGTATGTCTGTGTGTACCTGGAGCATGTGTGTGTGTATGCATACATGTGCATGTGTTGTAAATTTAAATTGTTTAAGAATTGACAATTTAACAATCTATTTTATAAATTACCAAATGGTATTATTGTGGCATTTTCTATATTAAAGTGTGGTATAGGCTACAGCATCATTGATGCTCTCGTTTATTAATAATAATAAGCATTTATATAGCGCTCTACAAAGAACACAGCGCTTTACAAAAATATAAACATAACAGAAAATCAGTCCTTTGGAAAGAGATGAGTTTTCAACAGGCGTTTGAAAATAGAGACGGACTGCGCCTCTCTGATGTCAAAAGGAAGTTGGTTCTCCTCCAAAGTTTTGGACCACAAACTTGAAAAGCCTTGTCACCAGCTAGGTGTTTCGAGCGTGGTACTTTTAGTAGCCTGTGCCACATAGAAGAGCGAAGTCGACGTCTGCTATATTCAGAGTTTAGAGTTGTGTTGTACAACTCAAGGACATTTGCTAAGGTATTCTGGAACCTGCCTGTGAAGTGATTTGAAACAGTAAAGCATGATCTTGTACTTAATTCTGTTCTCAACAGGCAACCAATGGAGACTGTTTGTTAAGTTGTGACGAGCTCTAGTCTCGTCACATGCAAAACCCAATCGCGCACTTTATTTTGATGCGCTGAAAGCCGCCTTTACTCGGCTTTGTTTGCCTCCAAAAAGTGAGTGGTTGGCGTAATCAGATACGGGCAATACAGATCTCGTACGCATGATAAGCTTCTTGTGTTATAAACCTATTATGCATGCGATATACATTGGCGCTATTGCAATGACACTGATCTGGTTTAGACGTATCAAATGGAGTCATGCAAAGGACCGAGATTCTTACCACTACTTGAAGGTTGAAAATAAATGGCACAACTTCCAACAAACTGACTGTATGTCAGGCAAATTGCTAAAGACCGCGTGTGGCAACAATAATTCTGTTTTTTTCCTGATTCATCTGCCGTTGTTGTTTGATACATCCAAGTGTTTATTTCAGATATACAGAAGAGCGCTTATTGAGAGCATGATCACAATCGCCCGATATCTTAGGAGAAAATCACAGTAACGCTGGGTGTCAGACAGCAAAATAGTGAAACAACATCATAGATCCCTGATTATTCGCCAACCGATGTGTCAGGGGTCAAAAAGTCAATTTTCCTCAGGAGCAAGATTTTGGCCTATCAATTTCCTCAATGACTCCAATCCTCTTCCTCCTCCTTTATTCCTCTCCTTCCTTAAAATGGACTGTTGGGAATTTTAAATAACCAACTTAGTATGATATTGTGTTTGTTTTTCATTACATAGACATGTTCAGACTTTTTCCTACGAACACACACATGTGCAGGGGCCCACCCTGGACCCGGGCTTTTAGTTCCGAGGGGATGGGTCCCGGGCGGAGCCCCCTGAAGCTTTTGGATTTTAAAGCATATTGCAGGCGGTGACGGTCATGATATTTCGTTACTAGTGGGATTTAGAGGTTGCGAAACTGTGTGTAAGACCATGCCGAAATATCCTCTAAAAGCGACTCTTTTTGGCCCAATTATTAACTCATCCAATTTCATTAATCTACCAACACCTCTACGCTTTGCATATATGTAGAACCGAATATTGGAGCACTTTTTCCTCATCCAACAAAAAATGTTTGATGAAAAATTGAGAAAATTTTTTTGAAAGTTGAATAGTTTAGGGATTTTTTTATTTCAAATTGGCCGTTGCCTTTCTCCTCTTCATCAACCCAAAAGTACTGAATCGGTGGGACAGAACGATACTAGTGCTCTGTGTATGTTTTGTTACGAATGGACAGTATATTTGCCGTCACCATCGGCAAATATCTTTGCCCATCACCGAGCCCGAGTGGTGTATATGTTGTATACATTTGCATCCCGGTTTGCATTCATATTCAACATCGTAAATAAAGCCACAAACGATTCTGAAATTCAAGGCTGGAGTCTGGACCGGATAGGATTGCTGTGCATTGCATGTAATGCTGTTTGTCCGTAGCTCATGCTGCATCACCATGCCATGGCACTGCCCTTACTGCATGTGCTGGTATGCTGTGCATGAGCGGAGCTAGTGGTGGGTATGCTATGCAGAATCACCAGCACCATCAAAGGCTAGACTGGTCATCGTTTCTTGAATGCATTCCCAAATCGCTTGTGTATTTGTTTGAAATTTTCATACATAGCATTTGGTTTATGGATTTCACTGTTAGTCTACGTTCAACCAGACTGAACCTGCCAACGCCATACAACATTGTACAAATAGTGTAAGTTTGGTACACTACTATCGCAAACCATTTCGGCAATGCTTTCGGCATTTCTCAAGCAACCTTTGCGTTGTTGGCCACAAAATCATAATTTCTGTGACTTATTAAATAGACCCACAACGCATTGCTACATACTTTGTGCAACGTGTTTGCAAACCTCACAGCGGTTGCAGCTCACAACGGCGTTGCAAGCTTCACAACGCGTTTCTAAGGTCCACATGCATAAGGGTCATACCTGCATACCGTATTGCCGCAGCGCGTTGGGAGAAAGTCCCAACGCGTTGCGACTTTGGCAACGCGTTGCGACTTCAGCAACGCGTTGCGACATTTCAGCCACCCGTTGCGGTGGGTCCGGCCCACTCAAAATCATGAATTTCGGTGCCGTATTTAAAAAAAATCTCACAACGCGTGTGCGAGTTGCGACCGGTCACAAAGCTTTGCAACCTTCACAACGCTTTCTGTGAGGTTTACAAACGCGTGTGGAAGCTCGCAACGCGTTGTGATGGCTTGCAACGCGTTGTGAAAGACATAAGGTCCATAACGTATTGCTGCAACGCGTTTTGAGATCCTATTTTTGAATGTCACAGAAATTCATGAATTTTGATTGCCGACCCACAACGCGTTGCAGCAAGGTCGCGTCGCACGCGTTGCTACTTTCCACAACTCAATTGCGCATAAGTTATTGACCCTTATGGTTTTGTGCCGTCGCAACGCTTGTAAAGCTTGCAACGTCTTTGAATCGTCGCAACGCTTGTGAAGCTTGCAACGCGCTGTGGTTACTTTAAGCTGGGGCATCAGAGGAAAAGCAGAAGTCTAGTCGACGTCGTCTGCCTATTCAAAGTGAGAGGTTGTTTGTACAAAATCAAGGACATTGCTAATGGTATTTATGGAAACCTGCCTGTGAAGTGATTTGAAACAGTAAAGCATGGATCTGTACTTAATTCTGTTCTCAACAATCAACCAATGAGAGATGTGGTAAGTTGGGTGACGAGCTATGGTCTCTTCCACATGCCAAAAACCAATCGCGCCAGCCTATTTGATGCGTGAAGGCCGCCTTTACTGCGGCTTTGTTTGTGCTCCAAAAAAGTGAGTTTTGGCGTAATCGATACGGGACAAGACAGAGCTCGTACAGCATGACACAGGCTTTATTGGGTATAAACCGTATTCGTGAATGCGAAAAAAATTAAAAGAAATTGGCGCTATTGCAAGAACTGATTGTTTAGACGTATCAAATGGATGGCATCGAAAATGACACCGAGATTCTTAACATACTTGGAAGGTTGAATAGAAATGGCACAATTCCAACAAGGACCTGAACTGTATGTCAGGAAAATTGCTAAAGACACGACAGGGGTGGCAATAACAATGAATTCTGTTTTGTCCTGATTCATCGCAGTTTGTTTTGAACTCCAAGTGTTTAGTTCGGATATACAATAAGCGAGCTTATGAGAAGCACGTCCCAACGCCCGATAATCTTAGGATTTAAATTCACAGTAAAGTGGGTCATCAGCCATAAAGAGTGAAAACAAACATTCATGAGCCCTGATTATCTCGCCAACAGGATGTGTAAGGGAGTTTTGCAAAAAAGTCCAACATTTATTTTCTCGGAGCAAGATTGTGGCTATCAATTTCCCTCATGAGCCAATCCTCTCTTCCTCCTCCGTATCCTCTCCCTCTTAAAAGGGATGTTGTGAATTGTTTAAAAAAATTAACCAAATGCTGATATATTGTGTTTGTTATTCATGTCCGTAGACAGTGCAGAATTTTCTCTGGACACCACAACAGGTGCAGGGAGCCACCCCTGGGACCCGGGCTTTAGGTTAAGGGGATGGGGTTCCAGGGCGGAGCCCCCGGAACTTTTGGAATTTTAAAGCAATATTGCAGGCGTTGACGGTCATTGATATTTCCGTTACTAGAGTTGGGATTTAGAGGTTGAGAACTGTTGTGTACGACCACTGCCGAATATTCACGCTAAATCGAATCATTTGGGACCAAGTTTAACTCATCAATGTCCATTTACTCTACCAAAAGACCCTCTAAAGCTTTGGCATATAGGTAGAAAACGATATATGGAGCAACTTTCTCATCCAACAAAAATGTTGGATGAAAGAATTTGAGAAAATGTTTTTTGAAATTTGAAGAGTTTAGGGATTTTTATTAAAATTGGCCGTTGCTCTTTCTCTCTTCAGGCAGACCACAAGTACTTGATCGCGTGGGAGGAGAGAGAATCGTAGATTCTGGGGATGTTTTGTTACAAGATGGACAGATCATTAGCTCGTCAACACAGTCGCAAATATCTTTGCCATCAACGAGCCGAGTCGGTGATGATGTTGTATAAATGTGCATCCCGATTGGCTTCATATTCAACATCGTAAATATAGCCACAAAACGATTCTGAAATTAAAGGTGGATCTGGACAGGAGAGGAAAATTGAAGGGGGGAAATGCGGTGCATGTGCATTGTAATGCTGTTGCCAGGGAGCTCAAGCTGCCAGCAGCCCCATGCCATGGCACTGCCTTGACTGCATGTGATGGTGATGCTGTGACTGAGCAGGGGCTGTGGTGGGCATGATATGCAGAATCACCAGCAACATCAAAGGCTAGACTGGTTATCGTTTTCTTGAAATTGCCTGCCCCAAATGCCTTGTGTAGTGTTTTGAATTTTCATACTATAGATTTGGTTTATGGCTTTCATTGTTAGTCTACGTGCAACAGGCATGAACCAGCAACGCCATTACACATGTACAAACAGGTAAGTTGTACAGATATCGCCAAACCATTTCCGGCATGCGGTTGCGGAATTTCAGACCACGTTGACGGTGTTGGCCAATTCAAAATAATAAAATTTCTGTGGCACGTATTAAAAAAGAATAGACCCCCAACGCATGCTAGATACTTTGAAACGTGTTGCAAACCTTAACCAGCGTTTTGCGAGCTCAAAACGCGTTGCAAGCTTCCAACGCGTTGCTAAGGTCCACAGGCCATTAGGGTCATACCATGGAGAACGTATTGCCGCAACGCGTGTGAGAAAGTCACAACGCGTTGCGCGACATTTCGGCAACGGTTGCGAAAGTTAGCAACGCGTTGCGACATTTCACAGCAGAGCGTTGCGTGTCTGGCCAATCAAAATCATGAATTTCTGTGAAGTATTTCAAAATTATAATCTCACAAACGTTGCGCAGAGTTGACGACCGTCACAAGAGTTGCAAACCTCCAACGCTTTGTAAGGTTACAAAGCGTTGTGAAGTCGCAAACGCGTTGTGATGCTTGGGCAACGCGTTGGAAAGACATAGGGTCATAACGTATTGATGCAACACGCTGTTGTGGATCTATTTTGTGGAATAGTCACAGAAATTCCGGATTTTGATGCCGAACGCCACAACGCGTTGCAGAAATGCGCAGTCGCAAACGCGTTTGATACTTTCTACACGCATTGCGGCAATACGTTATGACCTTTATGGGTGTGGACCGCCTTCGCAAGGCGTTGTAAAGCTTGCAAAGCGTTGTGAAATCGCCAACGCGTTGTGAAGGCTTGCAAGCAATTGTGAGTTTCCACACGCTGCTTAGGAGACCTTGCAAACGCGTTGGGGTCTATTTTTTGAAATACGTCAAAAATGATCATTTCAGTGGCCAACACCGCAACTCGTGAAATTTTGGCAACGTGTTGCTACTTTTCCGCAAACGCGTTGCGGCAATAAGTTATGGCCTTATGGGCTGTATACAAGACAGCTTGGTCCGACACAGCCTCATGAATACGACCCACCCAATTGTGGGAATATCTTCGCAGGGCAAACCTCGGAATCTGAACTGCTGGGTAATGCATGCATTGCAGCAGTTGGCATAGTCAGTCATGCATCTAGCCAGTCAAAAAACACCATATTCAGAACTCAAAGGAAAAGAAAAAGTAAGAAAGGTGGGTGAACCGAGCATTCATGGTCCGATTTTTTAGGTTCGGGAATGTTTGTGTAGTCCCTGTGACGTCAAATTGACACATAACTCACTGACGGATAAGATCGGTAACGGAATAAAGCACTGCTGCGATGGGATTGTTTGGTCAACTCTGACATTCCAATGGCGCGAACAGATATTGTTTTTTTTTTTTTCCCTTGGTTTATCCCTCACTTTGATAATCGCATTGATCACCAAAAAAAACATCAGATTACAAATTTTGAGTTAAATGACAGCCATTGGATATCTTCGCAAAGAGAGTACCGGGGTGAAAGCGATATAGTCCGGTGGGGGATACACAGGTCCAGCCTCCATAGGCGATAACGGGATAAAGCGGGAAACTAATATTGCGTGAATGAGTCAACTGAATTGAGTGCTCTATGCTTTACATCTGTAAACGGCTATGAGTTATCCGACTATAACTTACGGCTCACCGGTTTCCCAAAATAATAATGGACATTTATAAAGGCGCCAGACTCCTGACGACGGTCGCTCACTGCGCTGTTGCCTAATATTATTATGCTTGCCTCATCAGGAAATCGCACTGTCAATCATTTCGCTTCACTAATCATCAAAATAATACCTTATTCTCATTCTAAACCGCTTACATTTAATGGATGGATCAGAGATTTTTCGAAATATAATTAAATTTTGGTAGAAATTAAAGGGCATTTCGTGAATCCACCAACCTCTTCCCCGACTTACACTCAACAAAAGAGGAGATTTTTATCTCATTCCGAACCGTGAGGCTTTAGTAATAATGTGTACCAAAATTTACGTGCAAATTCGGTCGCATCTGTAGAAATTCGCAATGTTTTGTATGTTTCTGCTCCGTAAAACGGAACAGAAATTATTTTTTTTTCAGACACAAGTGGCCTAGGGACCGTGGGAAAACAAGTATTGCCTCTAATACCACAAAACCGCAAAGATCGGAATCAACTCAAATTTCGTGAATAAGCTTCTCAAGGATATCTGTAGTGACCTGATGAAATAAAAACGAAGAGTGAATGGAATCACGAATGCACCTTTCCAACATTCATCAAGAAACTAAAGATAGTCCAAAATGTTCAATTCCAAAGTTAGAGAGAATCGGGTTTTCCGTTTAAAAGTCTGCGAAACTGAGGGAGTCTAGACTAGTTGAAGCAGCTGGTGTTGTAAATGTACCTTTTAAACAGCTTTGTTCTGGATCTAAAAATCAGGTTGTACTGAGTATTTCTGTAAAACTATTTAAAGCCAAAAACGTCAACTTCTGATTTTAAGATAAGTAAAAGTACTGATTTATCACCATATTATGTTACGATCCCGCGTGAAGATCGTACTCGCAGGGAGATTAACAGCTGATTGGAAAGAGTCAAACGCTGGTCTTTAGCCAACTTGATTGAATTACTATTACAAGACAATAACAAAACGGCATTTGATTTCTAGCGCCTTTCAAAACAAGCAAAGCGCTTTAACACATCGAGAGTAATTACTATGTTAGCTTAAAAAACTATGGTTCATCTTTTACAATAACCTGTTGTATACTATGAGATAAGTACTTAATACATAAACTATAAAATAAATAAAAAAAAAAAAAAAAGAACAGGAAAAAACACGCTGCAGAATAAATGATCAGGTGAGCACATACAACAACACATTTCAGCACACAATCAACTCTTAGGAAATAGATGAAATTTTAGAGCTTCTTAAAAGTCGGAAACAATGGATTGGAGTGTGGCGAAACGAGATAGGCAAAGAGTTCATAGGCTAGGGGCCGCATTGCTGAAAAGCCCGTCACCCACTGCCTTTTTGTACGTGAAAACAGGGGGGGAGCGTCTTGTCCTTGCCGAAACAGCAATCCTGGCTGCCAGGAATAACCAAAGAGAGGTATTCGGACAAGTAGTGGCAATTGTCCGAAATACCCTGTACGTAAGACGCATCATAAGCTAAGCTTAAAGAAAACGCGCTCACTAATTGGTATCCAAGGGAGCTCTTTAAGGAGTGGGGTGGCTGGTTGCGTACTTCTATCGATCGGAACACCAGCCTGGCGGCTCGATTCTGCAGCAATCTGAAGTTTACTGCCGATCGTGCGCGGACATTCATACAAAAGTGAATTGGCATAGACAATGCGAGATAAAATCATTGAAGGACGAGATGAGAAACCTCTCCATGTGATATAAAGCGGCGGATTCCGGTAATATTGGCGAAGGTGAAAGTTAACAGAATTAATGATGACCTTTACATCGTACAGTCACTAGGACTTGTCTGAACAAACACGACACCAAGGTATTGCTGAAATGCCTCGGAACTGGGGACCGCCTCCACTGTTCCCGCGCCGATTGGGGTAAACATGTTTGAGGGGCGAAGGATTTGGGTAATAGGATGAACATGCGATGAAAATTTCTGTTTTCATCATTAAATTTGAGTTTGTGGTGAGCAGCGGCATCCACTCCAATGATTTCTATCACATACTGAAAGAAGAGAGGAGAAGTCTTTTGACGAGGTTTGGCATCACCAGCAATCTTAGGATCGAATGTAAAATAGAGCTGTACATCTTCAGCATACATGTGGTAAGCAATATTGTGCTTCCGGATTGATGCGATACAGTAGTGTGTACATTATGAAAAAAGAGAGGCCCGACACAGAACCCTGAGGAAGACCGAGAGCCGAAATGGGAGATGATGTTGTTTGAATGCATCCCCAATGCGCAACATGAAAAGAGCGGTTCTGCAGGTAAGACCCGAATCCACTGTAAGGCCGTACCTTGAATTTTGAAAAGTATAAACGGAACCTATTCCAAAGAATGGCTAGGAATCAAAACAGTAGCAGAAAGAAGTGACTATGCAGAAAGCAATCTAGCAGCACAAATAGCAATATTGCCTGCTGTTGTGAAATGGCATCTGAGGATATCGGTTGCTTGGACACGCAGAGAGTGCCGTTCCGTTTACCAGTGCCGTGTCGTTCTTGTTGTCAGCTGTACTGATAATTCTTCCCAAATGTTTTGTTAAAAACAAGTCATTTGAGAAACAGATGACTCACTTATATGGCGGCACGCATAGTTCTCCATGTGGAACATTAGAACCACGACCAGCAAATTTTGACACAGGGACACGATAGGTTTTGATGAGAAACTGTCGTGTTAGTGAAGCTTTGCAAGAAGGGTGTCACAGCCGTCCGGAGCTATTAGCTGGGAAATCACCAGTGCGGATAGACTTGTTAATGATCAGGTGTAATTGCTCAGCCCGAGTTGAACTTCTCCTTAAGAACACCAATGTGGAATGGTTGCGAAGGAACATATTTTGAGGAGTTGGACCTAATCACTCGGGTGTACCTCTTACCAGTGGAATGGAGTTAAATATGCATTGCACGGTTCATCACGTATGTCCCACTTGGATCATTGATGCGAGTTATTTTGGAACTGGATAATTATCAAGGTCCCGTCGGATTTGTATACCTGTCCCTGAAAAACCCTGGCAAATGAGCTACTTAGTCAGTAGCTGAATACATTTAGGAAGTTGTATGCGTGTGGGGTTCAGAAAGCTTATTCAGGTCGGCAAACATGGTTGTGTTGTTAGCATTCTATTGTTCTCTGTAATAACCTCCTAGCATGATGAATGAGGTTACCAGTCAAATGCGGTGGATTTGTGACATTGTAGATCCATGATCGACACTATATCTGAGTTTTACCCATTTCTAAAAGTCTACGTTCACGTCTAGGCAATTCATCAATATCCTTTATTATACCAAGGTGATCGTGGTCTTAATAATGCAGGAAACGCTGTTGAGGAGGGCTGGGAATCGAGTTACAACTAAAAAAATTAAAGACTCCTCAACTTTTTACCAAGCCACCTCTCAACTGAGCATCCCGAAGGGTCAAGGGATGCCACTCGGATAAATGTTCATTGAGAAAGAGTCCTTGTCAAATTCTTTTATTTCTGATGGTGCACATAGGTCTCATGAGTGGTGGTTTCTGGCTGTTAATCGTACTTTAATTCAAAACGATGATCTAGAGCCTAGCCCAGGCAAGAGGGCCCACCCAACCCAGCAACTTAATCCATCTTAAGACGAGCTATGATCATGTCCGGGTGGGACATCTTTCTGGTAGGGCCATGGATAGGTTGATGAAAACTTAGCAAGCCAAGATCTCCAAAACTGAATGCGACTCGGTTTTGCGCGGGGAGGTCGAACATGCACGTTAAAAATCACCAGCAGATCGTTTTTAGCGGGAAACAAGCGCAATTCATTAAGGAAAGTATCAAAACTATTTAAGAATTGACTATATTTGAGGAACATTTTTCCTGGAAGGTGGTGGACGATCCACAGGGATGAGTCTAACACTAGTGTTTTATTTATTACCACACAAGCATGCTCAACACCGGAGGTGTCGGAATGCATGTGGGTGTATTTTGAATGTTTAGGCAAGTTTTGTGGATTATCCCAATACACATGGTCATCAGACTTACTGGGAAAAGTGCCAGGAGGAAATCCTCAGAAGCATTTATCAGTCAAGACACAGGATCGCTTTCAGCCAAACAGGTTTCAGTTATCACAAAATGTCCAAATCCTCTCAATTAATGTATCATAAATAGAGCCGTTCTTTTACGGACAAAACGGGCATTCCATAGACTGATGTTGAGAAGATTTTCATTTGTTAGGAATATCACGGATGTTGCTGGAGTTCCGTGTTGCCTGCCCAGTCATGATGGGACCCATTTGGTTTTTAGAATATCTGGACAAGCTGAGGTGCCTGATGCTGTCGGGGTCCTGGATGGTGGATATAGGATAAATTATCAAGTTAGCCGGGGAATGTGGAAAGGGTAAGTTTATGATATCCTGTTGAATGTTGGTGACGGGACGTCCTACTGGTCTGAATTCTACGTTTCATGCTCCCTCCCCGATGTGCTCTCTGTGTTACTGAATCTCTGATTATTCCCCAAAAATACAATACCTAAAACATAAAACAAAAAATTAACGAATTAAATTACGTTTGCTTAAATACAATTCCAGCTAGTTAAACCAAGCACAAAATTACAGATAGCTTATTACCAAGAAGTGCTCGGCAAAGGATCAGAAGCTTGTGTTCAGCCGGTCAAGGTCAGCAAGAAAAGAAAGAGGAACAGTACTTGCCAATGCCCGGCTCACAAGAGACCAAAAGGGGGTGATGAGAGCCTAGCAGTGATCAAATATAACACTTGCAAATATTAACAATTTAAAAACCTTAAGCAGCAATATAAAAAAAGCAAATTAGTGAGAATAGCCGGCAGTTTATAGTTTATAGGAATAAGATGAAATTGTAAAAAAACCCAGAGAAACGAGTGAATGACTAAAAATGCGACAGGGAGGAAAATTGAATAACAAAAATAAAAGCGGAGTTTGGATAAGTAGAATGGTCGCACCTCCCCAGACTCCCCGGACCATTAACGGCCCCAAGAGCTGGAAAAGGTTACGTTTATGTCCGTCCACTGATCCGTACACAAATAGTGGCCAACCTCGAGAAATACCTATAACTGGACTTGCCCGAACTATTAAAACCACTAATGAAGAATGAGCGTTAGACAACAAGCATGACAGTATATTCCCGGCTATTTCCCTTGGAAGGCGGTTTCAGCAAGCCGTTGAAGTATTATCGGGGGATCCCCGTAATAATTATTCTGGACAAAATTCCTTCGTTTGTGACACATAGACATTTTCGAGCTAAACCTTCACAGGTATCGTTTCGGGAGCCAGTTCACCAATTGCAATCCGTGTAAAAATCTCCAATTTTTGAAAAATGGGGAGCGGGCGCCCTTCAAAAAAGTGCTAATATTGCCTTAAGCTATTCAGAACCTTCAAGACGACCTTTTTTGAAGGACTCTAAAGCGCATGGTCTCAAGATGCACATAGCCTTCATCCCCAGAACCCCAGATTTACCGCGGAAGTGGTCAAAAATTTTGGATCTGAAGAAAAATCTCCATTTTTCTCATTTATCCGTGTTCTTTCTAACTTTGACCTCCCACAATTCATGCAACCTCACAAACCCCGGTGTCATATATTACACCGTCCGTGTGACTGAGTGTCCTACCATTCATCAGGTCGTGTGTTCTCCATTGAGTGTATGCATAGTTGTTGTTGCAGCACTGTACCTTTATCCCAAATGGCTCGTCTAACAGGTCAGGTGTTTATAGCTCGTAATGTTGCTGATGGGGTAGAAGGACCCTCTTCATGGGGGACCAATCAGTTTCTTTACTACCGGCGAAAAAACCTTTAAATTCCTGAATACCGTGGGTCTTCAAATCTCGAGTCCCTTTATCCCTCTTTATTTTTTCCAGTTATTTTTTAATTTTTTTGTTCCTCAGCTGGATTGACTTATCTGGCAAAACATTAAGCCTTCCAATTTTTGCAACATATCATGTCTCTAATTTGTGTCTATGATTAACCACCAATCCTCATGTTAAAACCACTTTACTTCTTTTAATCATATTTTCCGTAGGTTATTTCTTCACATTTTCCTCAGTTCTTCCTCCATGTTTCTTTTCCCACATTTCCCTGGATTTATTTCCCTCACATTACCCCTAGATTTCATTTTATAACATGTTCCTGTGGTTAATTTTTCCCAAGTTTCTCCTAGGTTTCTTTTCCTTACATTTTGTTGGTTTTCCCTAACATATCACCAGGTTTCATTTTTTCCTTCTAGGAACTTTTTCTAACCGTCAATTTTCTTCTGGGTTTCTTTCCTCACATTTCCTTAGGCTGATTGTTCAAGTTTCTCCTAGATTCCTTTTCCTCACATTTCCAAGGTTGCTTTTCTCACATTTTCCTTCAGTTTCTTTTCCCACATGCCTCCAGGTTCTTTTCTATCATGATGGGTTCTATCTCACGTTTCCCTCTAGGTTGCTTAGCTATAGAGTTCTCTCGCGCTCTCTTGCCGAAATGGCTATTAAGAGAAATCTTTCTCTGTTCTTTCTTTTTTCCGAGAGGGTGTTTTGAATCAATCCCATGATGCACAGCAATGTGCCTATATTTGTTACTGTCCTAAACACATGTCAGCTCTTAGGACAAAAAGTGTTCCAAAAGTTTAAGACACCCACAAGACCAATTTCATAATATCATGCTAAAATTTTCCTAAGTACTAC
Source organism: Ophioderma brevispina (assembly GCA_023653785.1). NCBI lineage: Eukaryota > Metazoa > Echinodermata > Ophiuroidea > Amphilepidida > Ophiodermatidae > Ophioderma > Ophioderma brevispina. Next base: position 27,687 of record JAMKCH010058887.1, on the reverse strand, counting down.
CGGCTTTTGGGCTTAAATGAGCAGTAAAATAGGGTATTTTAGTGTTAAGAATAGGATTTGAGTTGGGGATCACATGACTAATGAGGTGAAATTTCCCAAAATGATGCATTGCGGGGTGACCAAATACACCCTCTGATTTCCCCCAGTCTTTTTATTTTCCTCTCTATTTTCCTCTTTGTCCCTTTTCTTCTAGTTTTCCTCTTTCCTTGTTTACCTCAAGATTTTCCGCTTTCATGTTGTACCCTTATGTCTCATTTCTCAATTGAGAGCCATTTCCTGTGAGCGGTCGCTCCCAGCTCCCGCACTTTTTGAACCCCTGGGACGCTGTGAACATATACACCTTTGTGGTCAATAATTGACCAGATGGGGGGACAGAGTGGTGAAAGTGTGTTGTCTAGACATAGCACCATTAATAGTCACCCGGGTTATTACGACCCTTAAAGGGGGGATGGCTAAGTAAGGATATGGAGTTTTATCTTGATAGATTGCTTCACTCCAAAACCGATCTGTAAAATTCGCGCCGATCTGATATTTCAATCCGTTTGATTGCGGAAAGCTAAAACGTATTTTGTAAGCCCATTGAGTACTGTGTTAAAATCAGATTGTCTCGACCAAAATGGGCCACATTTTCGCTCATAACTTCCAAACCAAACATCCTGTGGCGCTAGGATGTCACAGGGGTAGAAATGAGAACCAATAGTCGCTGTCTTTTGACACGCAAAATGTTTGACCACTTCCGGTAAACTCTGGGGCTTCTGGGGACGCGGCTATTAGCGCTCGGGCCCTTGGACTTTAAGCATTACCAAAACGATTTTTTTCAAGCCCTATTTACCTGGGCCCTTACTATTAAAACAGTGGCAAGTCTTCATCTGAGTGCGTTCATAAACGTGATAGTTTAACTGAAACAAGTGTACAGGACATAGATTGAGCAGTCTAGAAAAGAATGTAAAGGAACCACAGAGAATGAGATGTAATGTGGGAAAAACAAATGGAGAAGTGGAACCATACAAAGGTCGCCGTGGGCGGCATTTTTAACCTGAGTTCGGAGTTAGAGGCACTTTCGAAAGTGTGCTTCTCAAATAGTGTAAACCATGGCGGCTATGAAGTTGGCTGAAATAACTCTGCATGATGTGCGGTCGTTACAATCGTTTTTGGGTTTGGGTTAGTACAGAAAATAAGTTGACTGAGTAAGCCCTCTTGTCATTTTACCGAAGCCAAACCGTCATAATCAAGTAGAGAGAGAGTCAACGTAGGGGAGGAATGACTTGTTACAGCATGGCATTGAAAAGGAACATATAATAGGTGAAGAAGTTATTTTTTTCAGCCATAAGGATACTCTTCATACTATCTTGAACTGATAAAGCTAATAGAACTGAGAAGCAGAGGTATGGTGAATATTGAATAAAATGCTTGCGTATGTGCAAGGTAACACAGGAGATGGCGTATCAGGGCCTACCGGAAACTGATTATGCTGTCACCACTCTGCTTGCGGGAATGAAAGATTCCGGTACACAATGGACTTGCGAAAACCTCCCAGTAGACGCGGCCTATAGTGGGTACAAGGTTGTAGGTAATATAATTATACCAGAGCTGAAACAAAGAGGAAGAGGAATAGCGATTATGGCCAGCAGACAGCGAGTACTAAAGAGCCTGAAGAATGCGATACTTGACCACCCAAGGCTCAGATGTGCCTGCGGAAACCACTCAAGTACTTATACTTTCGCAGCCTAGTCGTAGAGACAAAAGTCAGCACATCAACACCAAAATGATGAAGCATAATCGTTGCATGAGCAACCTGTGTTACTCCATTAACACCCAAGTTGTCAACTGGTCTGTCTCCTGCAGTTTTCCAAATTACTGTTGTCCTTGAAACACGTGTAGAGAAAGACGAAAGGGATAAAATTGCATGTTTTTCAATGGGCTAATAGAGACATGACTTAGTCAGTCCAAACTAAATGACCATATTCAAATGAAAGATCGCAGTTAAACAAGAGGTGCACCAAGGAGTGAAAACTGATACCCCGTTAATAAAGACCGAGAAAGAACGAAGATGTGGGTAATTTTCATTCGTTTAAAAGGGTGCAGTAAGCTAATAAAAAATACCTTATTAAAATATATCATATTTTCAGTCAGTTTGTCTGACAACACCTGGACAAGACGGTTCCGACCTTTCACGACCAATCTCTGTGGTACGCATTCGTTAGGTGCACACAAAAATTAAGTTTCAGAAGCTCGTTAGTGATGGCTTCTTAGGTAAAAGGAAAGGGGACTGAAAAAATGTGTGGGCTCAAAGAGTCTGAAAAGATTTCATTCAAATCAAGGAGGTGGGAAGAGTCAATTCTGTAGTCTTTTTAAATGAGAAATTTCTCGCTTTTCCCATCCTCACAAAGTACATAATCTGTTTCTATTAATATATCATTTTGATTAATCGATATTAAAACGTTATATTATGCCGTTGTCCTAGTATACGTCCTCACAAAGGTTGTAAGACAAAATTATTGGGGCATTCGAATTATTTACCGTTTCCTTACTAGGCCTATGAGTTTAAGCACATAATTATGATAATTACAATGAGGAAGCCCCTTCAAATTGGTCAAACACTGTGAAGAGAGTTTATTATTTTGTGCTTTTTCATTCACTTGCTTAATAGCAACATAAACATAGGCAGTTATTTATAGCGCTGTTAAATTACTGAACAAAGCGCTACAATAATCAGTTTTAATATAGTATGTTCGTCGATAAATAGCATCAAAGCCACTGTTACCTAGTATTATTATTATTACACTGCCCTCAGGAAATGTTCACAATCTTGCGTTCACCTAGGTACAGGTGGCAGCTGGCCAAGCCTCTTTTTCTAGTCTTCGAAATATTGTTCTACTTACAGTAGTGTATCAGGGTACGGGTTGCAAAATTCTCTATTCTTCAACTCGACGATACTTACGGCCTGTGTAAAAATATGTATCGTGAATGTATAAAAGAATTGTCTGCACGAACGCTTTGTAAAGTACACTAACATTAAAGCGATCTCAATAAGGAAATTGAGTGCAAAGGCTAAACAGCAAAGCTTATCGAATGTTTTGGTTGCATTTTTGGGCGGGCAGAAGAGAAATTCTGCGCGTCATTCAACTGGGTTTTTGGTCCGCCATTTTGCAATGTAGAAATCGAGATTATTTTTTCATATTATGTGATCGTGTTGTGATGTAATACTATGTGATCGTGTTGATGTATACATTAATGACCTGAGTTTGGAATAAAAAATTTCAAAGGGGAACGTGGTTTTCAGAGGGAGCAAGCGTCACGTGGGACTGCTAATGTACCAATGGGAATGGAGAAGACCTTGTATATAATTATGTAGGCAACCAAGCCTCTGAAAGAGTGATCAAATTTTCACTTCGTTCATCAAAAGCTGGTGCGGTTAAGGAATCATTGCCAATTTGCTCGTTACAAAAGTCAACATACCGCGGTATACATCGTGACGCGGTGCAGCATGTAAAGTATGGAATGAAGCATTCATCACTCGAAAGAACGAAGACGGGACATCAACTCCTCTTCTTGTTCTCTTCTCTCGTGTTTTTCTTTTTTTTTTTAGTCATTTACCTTAGATTGATTCAAAATAAAATTTCCATATCAAGACTTGCATTAATGAGAATGTGGATTTTCTTTCATGCTCAAGTATGCAAACTTAACCAGGGAAGGATAGAATTCACATGATGAGAAATCAGCAAACAAAAACTGTTTAAAATCAAAGCAAAATTTTGTAATTAAATTGGGATCCCAGCTTGGACTTAACGGCCAGAGCTGGAACTGTTACGTTTTATGTCCTCCATGATGAAATAGTGCCACCTCGAGAAATAACTTAACTTGACTTGCCCGAACTATTAAAAACAACATGGTGAGCGGCGACACATCATGGCATTATTTCCCCGCTATTTCACATTGGAGGCCGTTCCAGCAGCCTTGAATTAATTATCGGGGATCCCCGTAATAATTATTCTAGTAACAAAAATTCCTTCGTTGTACCACATAGACATTTTCGAGCTAACCATTCACAGTTATATTTACTAGCAATTTACAGGCAACCGTGTAAAATCTCCAAATGTTTGAAAAAATTGGGGGCGCCCCGTCAAAAAATGTGCTAATATTGCCTTAAGCTATTCAGAACCTACAAAATGACCATTTTTGAAGCTAAGGGCCATGGTCGATCTCAAATAGCCTCATCCCCAGAACCCCAGATTTTACCGCGGAAGTGTACAAAATTTTTGTATCTGAAGAAAAAAGCTACCATTTTTCTCATTATCCTGTGTTTCTACTTGACCTCCACCATTCACTCTCACAAACCCCCGTGTCATATAATACAGTGTCCGTGTGACTGAGTGTACCACCCCTCATCATCTATTTGTGCTCCATTGGTGTTGTATGCATCGTTTGTTTCCAGCACTGTACCCAATGGCCTCGTCACAAGGGCACGGTTTATTTCCGTCACGGTTGCTATGGTAGCTAGGACCCTCTCTCATGGGGGACACTCAGTTTCTTTACACCGGCCAACACCCTTTAATTCCTTACATACCGTTGGGTTTTTCCTAATCTCGAGTCCCTCTATTCCTGCTTTCTTTTCCTTCCATCAGGAATTTTTTAGTTCCCAGCCTGGATTGACTACGAGCAACATTAAGCTTCCAATTTTTGCACCCTATCATGCTCTTAATTTGCTGTCTCTGATAACCACAACCTCATGTTTACAAACCACTTTCACTTCTTTTTAATCATATTTTTTTTATCTTTTTTATTACTTTTCTTCACATTTTTCCTCAGTGTTTCTTTTCCTCCATGTTTCTTTTCCCACATTTCCCGGTTTATTTTCCTCCACATTACCCCTAGATTTCATTTCTAACATTTCCCCTGGGTTCTTTTCCTCAAACTTCTCCTAGGTTTCTTTTCCTACATTTTTGCTTGGTTTTCCCCCTCACATATCACCCAGGTTTTATTTTTTACTTTCTCCGAACTTTTTTCTTAACCGTGCATTTCTCCTAGGTGTCTTCCCTCACATTCCCTAGGCTGAGTTCTTCAAGTTTCTCCTAGATTCCTCTTTCCCTTACATTTCCCCCAGGTTTCTTTTCCTCACATTTTTCCTCTTTCATTTTCTCCTCACAGTTCTCCCAGTTTTCTTTTTTCTCATGCAGGGGTTTCTATCCGCACGTTTCCCCCTATAGTTTTCCTTAGCCTATAGCGTTCCTCTCTCTCTCTCTTGCCGAAATGGCTATTAAGATAACTCCTTTCTCTGTCTTTCTTTTTTCCGCAAGGGTGTTTTGAATCAATCCCTGATGCACAGCAAATGTGCCTATATTGGGGGGGTAAAAAAACTGTACTAAACACATGTCTGTACTTAGGGACAAAAAGTGGTTCCAAAAGTTTAAGAACACAAGACAAATTCATATATCATTGCTAAATTTTCCTAAGTACTAACGCTTTCGGGGCTAATGAGCATAAAAGTCCGGGATTTTACGTGTTTAAGAATAGACTTTTATGGATCCACATGACCCTACTGGGTGAAAATTTTCCCAAAACTGATGCATTGCGGGATTGACTAAAAACACACTCTGATTTCCCCCGTCTTTTCTATTTTCCTCCTCCTTGTATTTTCCGCTTGTCCCTTTCTTCTAATTTTTTTTTTTGTTTTGTTTTTTTTTTTTTTTTTTTGTTTGTGTTTTTCCGCTTTCCTTGTTTCCCTCAAGATTTTTCCGTTTCATTGTTGTACCCTTATGTCTCATTTCCTCAATTGAGCTCTCATTTCCTGTGGGCGGCGCTCCCAGCTCCCGCACTTTTTGCATCCTGGCCTGATGTGTATACATAATAAACCTGTGGTCAAAATTGATCCCGCTTTAGTACAGAGTAGTTGAAGTGTGTTGTCTAGAAAGCACCATTAATAGTCACCCGTGTATTACGACCCTTACGTGGGATGGCTCAATGTAAGGACATGATTTTGTTCATCTTGATAGATTTGGCCTCCCTCAAAACCCTATCTGTAAAATTTCGCGCCGATATTTCAATCCGTTGTTGATGCGAAAGCCCCCCTAAAAACGTGATTTGTAAGCCCCATTTAGTTGTGTAAATTAATATTGGTCGCCAAAATGGGCCACTTTCGCTCATAACTTCCAACCCCAAACATCCTTTGGCGCTAGGATTTCACAGGGTAAGGAGAAACAATAGTAGCTTTCTTTTGACACCAACATGTGACCACTTCCGGTAATCTGGGGCTTCTGGGGACGATGCTATTAGCGATCGGGCCATGGACTGTTAAGCATTACAAAACGTTTTTTCAAGCCTATTTACCTGTGCCTGTCCTATAAAACATGGCAAGTTCTCCTCCTGAAGTGCGATTTCAAAAATAATATTTAAATGAAAATGCAAATATTGGATAAGTCCTATAAAATTTAAAACCACAAATTAGTCCATGTGGACATAAACAAAATGAGAAGTGAACCATACAACGGTTCGCCGTGGGCGGCATTTTTAACCTGAGTTTAAGAGGCCACTTTCGAAAGTGTGCTTCTCAAATAGTGTAAACCATGGCGGCTATGAAGTTGGCTAATACTCTGCCGGGGGGGGGGGGGGGGGGGGGGGGGGGGGGGGGCAAATATATTGCTTTTAGTTCCAATCGTATTTTGGGGTATACCGAAATAAGTTTGACTGAGTAAGCCCTCTTTTCATTTTCCATCCATCTACATGTCAGACCTGAGAAATTCGCTACGAGCTCATTTTTTTTTCAGCCATAAGGAAATACTTTATATATCTGAAATAAAATCAGCCGAGTGTGTTTTAAAAATCATGACGTATTGCAAACAAAGGGATGTGATTTAGCTCCTAACTGTATCTCTTCGCCCTCTGCTTGCCGGGAAATGGAATTTCGGTACAATTGCCTTGCGAAACACATTCCTAGAACCGCCTAAGTGGTACCAATGTTAGTATAATAAATTATACACTCAAATAAATTTATTAAATCTGGATTAGCACGCCAGGTACAGTCTAAGTACTGAATCCAGACAGCTCAGACGGTGAGAGGTAACTGTTAGTCTAGGCCTGTTTCTAGGGAGGCCTACAATGTACAAATCAACAAGTAATAAAATGCACAACTAACTGCACGTAACACAACTCGTATCATTGTCCTGATACATACAATTTCCCCCAATTCCCAACAAGACAGGCCTAGACCAAGGTCTCGGCCACGGTGATTTCAGTAGTGTCTTGCATATGCAGGGCACAGAGTCAGGAGAGTTGTATGCAGGAGTAGGCATGGGCAATGTAGTAGGGAAAACACCACAACCTTACATCTTGAATGAAAGAAATCATATAGTCAGCTAGGTCCTCCAAAACACAAAGCGGGACTTTAAAAATGTTTGTACATAAAGAATGTAGGAAAAGTATGAAGTAGAAAAATATTGTGGGATGCCAGCATCGAGTTCACACCTGATTGAACAAAACAGGCCATTTGATGTATTCTTCAGAAGGAGCGGGACCCAAACAGTCTTCCACCGATGCACAAGATCATTGCATTATAAGATTTTAATTGATGTGAAGTAGAGACTTCGGGCTTCATATCAGTTGAGTAATGAAATTTATCTGGGAATATTCGTGAAAATGAATTAATTGGTACATAAACCAATCAGAATTCACAATTCAATTGGTTTCAATTAAGTACAACAGTGCACACGATACAATATCTGACTGTGTATTTCGGACAATATACTACTATTCGTAATAAGGAAAGAAAGCGAATAGTCCAGTCCCCAATCCTAGAGTCCTGAGGTATGCCAAGCCAAGATACCTGACTGCATATTGTCAATGCGTTATCAGCATATTCAAAGTGAATTCCAGCAACGGAATGAGACCTGGACGAACCCATAAATTGAATAACAAAATTCAAATCAGCTTCTAGTTGTCACGGTTTTCATAGTTATTACATGAACTCGGGCCAGTGAGCAGGAAAGACGAGCGTCATGGGGGTGTGTCTCCCATCTGTTTAGTCCAATAATTTTATCATTTGATCCAAACCAATTGCAGCAGAAACATTTTGGTGTTAATATAGTGTGGGAAATGTAAAAACATAATATATAAACGCTTTACCAAAATGCAACTTGTGGAAAGTTAAAATAAGGGGGGAATGTTTGTATGGGGGAAAATTAGAATTGTTTCTGATTGAATTTTTAGAGATATACTATTAACACTTACCGGTTTAATGGGCTATTCCAGAGGAATTCCATATCCCCAAGGCTAGGAAGGCACAACTGGAATTGGGGTCAAAAATAACAGCCGGAATTGAATAGATGGGAAAAAAACCCGTGGAAGGCACGCTGGAATTGGGTGGTTTAATCCACAGCCGGAGAAAACTGGAGTAGATAAATTACTGCCGGAATTCATGAATATATGGAAAACCACTGGTAAGGACACAACCGGAAATTAGGGGACAAAATTACAGTGGAATTGGCATGTTACCAAATTAAAGCCGGAATTTACCCCATCTCTGCAGTTGGAATGCAGTAATAATGGAAAACCCTATTGAGGCACAGCTGGAATTTAGGTTTAAATTAGCAACCGGAACATTAGCAATCGAATTAGCATACATTCTGTCCCCTTAATTTGTAATACTTTCACAACACCAAGTGCTGCATTTTGGGGGACACAAAAAAAACCAAATGGGAAACACAAGTAAATTCTTAGTTCAAATTTTTCATTGGACCCCCCCCGCCCCCATAAGCGTGGTGGGTTTAATTACCAGAATTAAAGTACAAAAATACACCTGGGAGAAGATACGAAGCACTCTAACCAATTGAGGGGGGTTTGTTCTAACAATTTTGTGCACGGTATATTGAAGGCACTATCCGGATCCACTGCTACCCCCAAAGGGGGGGGGTGGTACTTGAATTTTGCAGGAATAGCTGAAAAGTGAAGAATAAGTTTGTACAGTGCATTAATTATTGTTTCCCACCTAAAAAATTGAAGAAAAGGAGGAGGGAAAACATCAGTGTTCAAAGATTTGAACTCCATTCAATTATGTGTGTAGTAAAGTGTCCGTACGAAGAGTAGGACTAAAAAATATCCTGATTTTGTTTTATAGGTTGATGTGGTCTTCTAATTTGCAGGGTATATGTTAGGATAACTATCACAATCTCATTTAAAACGGACAAAAAATCTGATTTCGCAAATTAGTAATAGTGCTTTTAAGTAACTTCGTCCATTTTCAAAATTGTTGTAGCCAAAGTGTCACGGAATAAGGGCCTCCAGATTTTTCAGTCATTCTCACATGGAAACAGGGGGCAGAGTGCTGAAATGATATCTGATGGTAGTGATTATTAGGAGGAAATATTATACGAATACCGGCTCCAGCTATACCTGGTCAGCATGTACAACAGCACCTGACACAGCTTTATGATCGGCATCTCAGGCTCGCCAACCACAGTTGATTACTTTGAGCTGTTCTACCTCGGCATCTGTGTTAAAGTATATGGGATATTAAGACTGTCAATGAGGTCATACATAGAGGTCTTGTGAATCCGCCGCTTTTGTTATTTTTCAAGTGCTATGAGATTATCAATTAATATTTCTCCAAAAAATATAAAATATTTAGTTACACTATATTAAAAACAATGTACTAAAGTAGCCAAGATCCAGAAATTAGCAGAATTGCCTGGACCTTATTATGCATTCTCGTTAGTATGCAACTTATTTGGGGGGCATTTTTTTTTTTGTTGACAAGATGTTAAATTGTGGATTTGTCCCTTATACCACTGTGCTTCATTTGTCTATTTTAGTGTGTTTTGATGGTATTGAATTGTGAACAAAAACGACGTTTTAGTAACATTGTGTCTCGCGAGTTTAGCCTTTAAGTTGTTACGGAATAGGATCCAATAGGAAGACAAAACCACTGTTGTTTATGTTGTGATAAATATAGCCTATGTATACTTAAGAAGCTAGCTCTTTAAACGCAAGGATTTGGATGCCACTTTTAAACTCACTATTGACTCACTGCTCTGACGCGCATAGTGCCGCTGTCCCCATTTAATCAAGAGCAAAGGAAGTAACAGGGGGCCAGAAAGACGTTGTTCTAGTGCAGTTCAAATGGAACCTGTTTTGTCCAAAGTTCCAAAATTATATGCCAGACGATGTTCATGATATTAAAGGTGCGTGTTACGATCGTCTTGGGACCCCCTGATTTACGAAGTAGTATCGATTTTGATACAGATGCAACGGCCCGTATTTTTCTCATGGTCGGGCCTGAATTTCGAGCCCTCAAATCCATATTTACTTCCCAGATTTATAACTACACCCCCCAAAAACCTGTTTTTAGGGGTTAACCATCAATATTTGTACAGTTATTCAATAGGCTTTGAACATGCATTGATGCCTGTGATGCTATATACCAACCTCTTCTAAAGCTCCTACAAGGTAGGTGCGGGGTGGGGGGTGCAGTCACACACACACAACACAAAAATTCCAAAACGGGGGCAAAGGATCCACTTTTTGCTGAAATTTTTGATACAAAGGTCAAAAGGGAGAGAAATTTTGACACCAAAAGTCCACTTTTGGTGATCAATATATGCTCATAAAAGTCCAAAAAAGACCATTTTAGGGGGGTGTTTGGTTAGCGTCGCGTTACTAAAAGGCAAAACTTTTTCAAAGTCTCGACCACCCCAAAATCAATCATCATGGCCCATGGAATCCCTCTAGGGGTAAACAGGTAAGTTCAACCCTATTAAGAGGTGGGACCTGCCCAGTTAAAAGTATAAAAATTTATTGACGTATTGCAGTCATAGAGCAAGCAAGTGGCCCAGGGCTGGGTGTGGGCCCTCTTCTCACACAAAGCGCAGAAGAACCCTTGCAATATTCGTGTTGTATTTACGTAGTGTCTCATGCAAAAATGATTTTAGAACCATTTGAGATTTTGTAAAGTGGTCACCTCACCCACAAATACCAGGTTTGGGCAACGGTCTTAAAAAATAAAAATCTTATCATGTTACTTGATGTGCAAGGGGGTTTGTTGATCATACAAGGAAGGATATATCAAACAATAATTTCTGGCATTTGTTAAAAGAATGCTGGCGGGAAAGATCAAAATAGCCTCCTGCACTCAAATTATGAAATAGGGCAAAAAAGAAAAACGGACAATATTACCCTCCCTTTAGCAATATTACAGGAAACAACGGGCTTTTTATTATGGCTGTTGTAAAATTAAAAGTACTCTAACCCTAATAAATTAATTGTTAAAAGGAGAACTTCGGATGGCTGGGTGTACATATAGAACTCTTGCCTTGGGGAATATTAGCAAAGTTGTTTTAAAGAGGCAGTGATTGGTATGTGTGACTCTGGTGGTGGATGTGAGAGGGGAAGCCTCGCAACAGTCAGTCGCTCACGTGCTACATTTTCTTGTAAAGATGATAAAACAATTTGAAATTTCTAAAGTGGCTCACAATATGGGTATGGACACGGCAATTTAAAAAAGTAATTGATAGCGTAGGTTTGTGGGTTTGTAATTGTAGCATCGAAACGTTCGTGGAGAGTTCATACCCGATCGGTAAAACAACATCCATTTATTTAAACATATTTGCTGATGGACAAAATAGTTATGGCGTGTGTAAAAGGAGATATTGCTCCAACGAGCATAGTCGGCTCCAAGACAAAACGGAATAAAGGTGCTATGAGGCAGGGCTCTAATATAACCAAGGCTGAGTTCATCAGCTTGATGTGCAATGCTAACAACCGCCTGACCCTTGCAGTTTTTGGTAGGAATGGATTACTGGAGCTTACTGGCACTGCACCACAACATGGTTCAAGACCTATTTGGAGAATAGATCATGCAGTGTCTCACTTTCAGGAGTTTACTATGACACTATACCGTTCAAGTATGGATTACCCAGGTGTTTGTTGTAGGCCCTTTGGGTTTTGAGCCTTTACACTCATGTCTTGGCCATATTCTTCGTCAGCAGATTTGAAATACCACTTATAGCTGATGAAATTCAGGTTTATACTGAAAGTTGATCCTGTGTTCAGGGTGAGCCCATTGTGCAATTTCAACTTGCTCAATGTGTCAATGAAGAATTTATTGGGATGATACAAAAAAACAAAACTCAAACTCCAATCCAGAAGACAAGACAAGGAGTTTTTTATTATTTCATCTACAAACACCCAACATGTTGGCTGGTATCAATTTCCCCTTGGTGATTTTATTATCCCAACATCTTCCAGTATCTGTAATCTGGGTGTTGTCTTTGACTCCAATATGAATCTTTCTAAACATATCACCACCATAAGCCCTTCCATAAATGGCCCCAAATTGTAAATATCTGCGTGTAGTCGTAGGTCATAGACTGGGAGACCTGTGCTAACGTTGTTCGGTCACTAATCCTGTCTCGCTTGGATTATTGGAACCTTCTATCTAATGGTGTTGTTTCAAAAAAGTCAATCAATCGTTTATACGACAAATGCTTGAAAACAATGTGCTCGGTGGATATACCATAAAGCACGATCCGTAATATCACTCCATGGTGTGTTGACTCTTCTCATGTGTTAAAGCTGAGTGGGCTTTGTCCCCAGTACATGGCGAACTGGCTGGTGGGGAAATACATCACCCTGGCTCAGTACCACCCACTTTGGTATGGGTTGAACCTCCAATTATGGCACATTAGAGCGGACATAAAACGTGAGTTGGACAAACAATGTCGAGTTTGCGACGCAATGCCGGCGAGAGTGCGAAGCAATGGCCGGCGAGTTGGGCAAGTTGCGACGCCATGACGGGGAGTTTGCAATTTCGCGACGCCATGCGGCGAGTAATTGAAGTTTGCGGACGCCATGCCGGGGAGTATGCAAGTTTGCGACCGCCATGCCGCGAGGTTAATGCAAGTTGCGACGCCATGCCGGGAAGTTTGCAAGTTTGCAAAGCCATGCCGGCGAGTTTGGCAAGTTTGCGGACGCCATGCCGGGGAGTTGGCAAGTTTGCAAGTTTGCGACGCCATGCTGGCGAGTTAATTGCAAGTTTGCGACGCCATTGCCGGGGAGTTGCGACGCATGCCGGGGAGGAATTGCAAGTTTGCACGGACCAGATTGCCGGGTGGCAGTTTGCAAGTTTTGCGACGCCATGGCGAGTTTGCAAGTTTGTGACGCCATGCCGGGGAGTTTTATTTGCAAGTTGGCGACGCCATGCCGGCGAGTGCAAAAGTTTTTCAAATTTTGACGAGGGGTGACAAAGGGTCCAACTCTGATATCCATGTATGACTCCCTTCCTGGCCTTCTCTCCTTCTTTCCTTCTCTATTCTTGCTCAATCCCTCCATATCTCTATCCCTTTCGTTATTCATGAGAGAGCGTGGCCTGTGGTTAGGACATTTGCCTTAGTGCAGAAGGTCCTCGGTTTGAGTCCCGGTTGGCCACTTGCAGGGATTACTTCTGGAACCAAATTCTGGATTTGAGTTTGAGGTGTATCAGACCTCTTGATTAAAACTGGAATTCCGCACTGCACATGGTTTCCCATTGGATAGGGGCAAATGGACTTATGAGAATAGCCCGTCTTCGGACGGGGACGTTAGGCGGTATCGCATTGCATGGAGACATCCAGTTTACCTTGAACTCACCGCAGTTTCATAAAGAGTAGGATGAAAACTGGATGTCAAAGTAATCTGGAAAACCTGGGCATCAATGGAAAGCACGAGTGTCTGAAAAAAAAAAACCCCCCCCCCCCCCCCAGTTTGGGGAATGATGTACTCAACTAAATAAGACAACTAAAAAATTAAATGACAGAGGGGCATTATGATCCACAGTCCTTCTCATGACTACCTTAAAAAAAATGATATTTTTAATCATCTGAAGGTGGCCTAAGTAAAGTATGTGTCCTATCTAACCCCATTTGGGGAGAAAAACGCCCCACCCAGATCTCGGAAACGGATTGATTAACTATCAGGCGTTGGTACCAATCGGATAGCTATGCCCTCCCGGAAGTCCATTGTACTCAAAAAAAAGTACAAACATGCCTTGTATGCAGTTCACAGGGCGTCAAACATGACCCTCATGCAAAAATCTAAAAAAATCGCAAAATTCAAGCAAAAGTGATTTTTTGCCATGTGTATGTCAAGTATGCGCACACAGGCTCTTACTACAAATAAATCAAAGATAAAACATAGTGAACTGTTATCCTTAGCAACAAAAACCTGGATTCTGCTGTTGGAGATTTCAATGGGAAATCACTCGCTTTTCTTCGCACTCAGTGCTTGATTACAGTAACGCCCGCGTCATAACGTAGGTCCGAATTTGTTTCAAACTGGTTAAATCGAGCGCAAGGCTTCAAAGACAAAAAGTGATTAGTTCGGCATGAAAAAAATAACAAATAGGTGAGATACGACACAAAAAATTTTGAGGGGTCGGATTCCGCCCCCCCCCATTTTAGGGTTAACGTGCAATGTTATCATACTCTAGTATTCGCAATTTTGTGTCTGTTTCTGTAAAGGACAGTAAATTACAACACAATGACCCATGAGGCATTGTGATACAGGACAGCTGCTCATAACATAAAAACAACACAATATAAAATTAACCTTTTCAGAGATTTGAGAAATATAAGTAAAAAGTAGCGTGCACATGTTAAAATAAACCTGTCAAAAAACAGCATTTGACTGGCAGCTGGGACTAACTACATGCAGAACGTAAAATAAACTTGGAGCCGTTAAAAATACGAAACCATTGCAGGCTACGTTAAAATAACGGCGAAAAATCTCTGCTTCAACGTTATTGGTGGTTTGATTGGTTTAAACAATTTTAAGATTAAAACGTATTACAATCCTTGACCAAATTTTTCACGTGTAGCTATGGCATCATTCAAACGTTGCATTTACGTTACAACGGGTTAGTATTAAAAAAGTTATATTTCAGGCAAAGAATTTGAAGAAAAAAAGGCAATAACAAAGGGAACGTTGAAGACATTAAAAGATATAAAAAAGGTTATACACTTTGTTTTATATGGTTAATGACAAATTTTAATACACCACTTACTTACTCTCACCTGAATAAAAGTAATTACATGGACCTTTACATAGATTCGAACCGGGGCCTTAAAATTACAAGTCCTAAACTTATCACTACATACATGACTTACTGATAGCAGATGCTCAAATAATATATATATGTGGGTGAATACGTTTTTTCAAATAACTAAATATAATACAAAAGGAGGAAAAGAGTTGTTCAAACTATTTTAAAAATGATAAGGGAAATAAGATTTGCATTTTTAAGACCGTAACATACGACGTTCTTTAACACATTATAGGGAAAATATTTTCATAGTTCGTATTCTTCCATTAAAAACAAAGGTAAGTGACAAAAGAAAGAACGTAATATACGAAAATATAACAACTTTTTTCCAAAATGCTAGTATTATTTTTTGAGCTACTGTTTATGTAATTTTCTGCTTCCAATTGTAATTTATGTTAGGGATAGGTAATAAAGCGTGTGAAGATTTATTGAATAATTGTGGTTACCGTAATTTAACAGGTAAGTCATGGTAATGGTAAAAATTAGGAACTTTTTAACAGTGTAGGATCACAAAATATATGTTTAAGTTCCTGTAATTGAAAACTATAGGTGTAGTGGTGCCATTTTTTCAGTTCCCAAACATACAAAATATTTAGGCCTACATTACCTCCTTGCTCAGACTTGTGGGTTCACTAGCTTTAATTCAGAAAATAATTAAAAGAAGTGCACTAAAAAAATAACTTCCTGGATCTACTTAAAAACTTAAGGGTAATGGGGTTTGCATTTAATTATTAGCGAGTAATTTCAATGGGTAATTACTATCACTAATCATGTAAGTGAATTAATAGCTCAAAAAGTTTGAATTATAGTACAAATCATAACTTTTTCCACATGTACTAAAAATCACAGGTTTCCAATCACTTGGCTTTTTTAAAACTTGTTTTTCGCGATTACCGGCTTCTGGAGCGCGTATATCAGCTAATCAATGAACTTGCTTGGCCGGGCCCAAGCTCACCCAACCCACCAAGTTTTGTTGGCGTGTACTACGACCCCCGACCTCCAAGAAAAAGGGTGGACAGACACACAGACATGGCGTAAGTATTATAATATAGATCGCAAAAAATGAACACATATCATACAAAAAACATGAAATGACTATTACAAGCGGTTATTGAGGATCTATCAAAAATTGAGCGAAAATAAGATACTAAAGTACTGTACAAAAGTATTACAAACGATATTTAAAGTGCAATGAATTTAAAGTACTTTTGAAGAAAACGTGGTATAACAAAACTACTAGACAAATCAGTGCTTGTGTATTCTTTCATTTTACAACTGATTTGAGTCTGGTTTTAAGAAAAATAAGAAGTAAACTTCAACAGTAAAGTGCAGCAACAGTTGCGAAGTCACATGAAATAAGCCTATTTGGACAATGTAAGCCTTTATAGTACTTATTTGAGAAATATAACAATCTTGCATTGAGCATTACAATTAACCCATTTTGAGTCACCAATTACTAAGCCAACTTATCATTTTTTCAGTGTTTTCATCTGAAGTATGTTTTCATTACAATGTACTAAGGAGTTGAATTCCCAATTTTTAAGTTCATGTAATGACAAATTTTCACTTATTAACGCAAGGGCCCGGTCACGGGTCTTGTGAACATTGATATTTCCACTTATATTTTAAATTAGGACCATTCTAATATAATAGAGAGTAAGTAGATGGGACATTTCAAGTACTGCTCAGGGTGACAATTGACTATTGTGTCAATCCAAATATCTTTTCTTCCCATAAGAAACTTGTATCATCACTGAAAGTGAATACGCTAGCTGCTTCACAAGTTTACTGCAAAGTGGATCCTGGTATGTATATGATTAATGATATGCAAGGCGATTTGATGCTGGGTCTATCACACTACAGTGACCTTGTGCTAAACACAGCAGGGGCATTGCGGGTTGTTGAAACAATTCCTATAAACAGCCATTGCATGGCCTTCCTAATTAGGACATGTGAATGTACTACATAAAAGGTATAGTTCATGTTATATTAAATTGTTCGAGTTATATTAATTAGCTCTTTTACATGGCTAGAAATGTAGCAAATCGATCCACTTGAGATAAATATTAATCATTGAGATAGAAGTTTACACCGAACGTTAGGACGGGGCTATATTGCCAAAGTTGTTCAAAGTAGAGTAAAATATTGTAACCACGTCTGACGGTAGATAAATGAACAATGTCTTTAAATTGAACCACATTCTACACAAGCACATTGAAATACAAAAATAAAGTTTAAAATATAAAAGGTTTTTTCACCACAGGTGTCTGTCAAAAGTGTTATTACCGTACACCAAAATGTGTCCAACAAAAAGTTGAATAAATTAATATAATAATTAAAACCACTATTATATCAATAGGATTTCTTTAGAAGTAATACGTTTTGCTGTAAAAAAACCTATGAACATTAACAGGGGTGAAATGGTAGTTGAAATTGTTAACTAAGGGTACAAAACTAATTTTTTTTGTTGAAGATAAGGTTTGAATTTGAGAAAATACCATTTCCAGTTTTGCAACCTTGTGTGAGTGTGTGTCAAAATGTTAAAACCGACAGTACAACGTGGAATAATTCAAATGTGTCCAGCCAAAATTTATATTTCATCCTTGTGCACACCAGACATGCCATTGCGTTTTTGTCAAGCAGAATCCGAGGATCATATGTACCTTTCCAGCCGGAGAATTAGAATCAAACTGCTATTTTCCAGCTGGGAAAATTCCTGTTTCATCTTGTGCCTTTCCATAGGTTACAAACGGAATTGGAAATAATCACATTTTCCAACGGAATTGCCTTTCAGTATGTGCCTTCCATCCTTAACAGCCGGAAATAGGTTTAAAACAACCACCGGAATTAGAATCAGAGTACTATTTTTCACCGAATCCATCTGTTGGCCAGATGACTTCCAGACCTACCGCTGGAAAAGGGCTTAAAATGACAGCTGGAATTTTGACATGCTGGTCATTTCCAGCTGGAATTTACTTTTTGGGTTATGCCTTTCCATGGGGGGGTATGGAATTCATCTGACTGCCCCATAAGGGTGTAGTTTGCCCTTCTCTGATCTCTGGTTTTAACTACAATAGGCACGTAAGAGTTCAAGTCATCCTGGGGTAAAATTTTGTCATCATCATCATCCAGGATCCTACTCATGCACTAAATTGCTTTACTTAAAGAGGCACAAGCACTGGAAAATATACGCCTAGAGATTTTCAAAAATTGATATTTTTACATGGCAATAAAGCTAATCTCACCCGAAATGATTAAGCCCAACTCAACGCTTTTATGGGTAACAGAATGATTTCATAAAAAGACATCCGCTGTGGTTTTTTCAGCAGATTGTGCTAAAATAAATGTCATTTTCCAAGGTACTAGGCTATTATTTGAGGCAAATTAAATATTTTGTCATACGGTATACTATTGTCGCTATACATATCGTTGGGAATCACGCGTGCGGATTATCTTGGTTACCGCGCTTTGCAATAAAATCTGTATACACGGTATTAACCGCTCGAAACCAACGGAAAAAAATTGTGTTGTTAAAAGCGTGGGCAGTGGACCCCCTTGGCGCCAGCCAGGTAACCGCTCCAATTTAATAAACATTGATGCATTTTAGGAACATCAGGGCGTCGCTAGACATTCTGTCAGGGGGGTGAAAAGTGAAGAAATGTTATGCTGCAGTAAGTCCTTGAAAGCGTAGTGAGCGACATAAAAACAATACAACTAACGGAGCACGGTCGGGCCCACTAAGACGGCGTGAAACATGTCACTAAGTAGTGCTCTTACAGACCATTTTTCTTGATCGATTTGAACTGCAAACACCGCAAGTGCCTTGACACAAACCGAAAGCCCTGAAAGGGTGGGGTACAGGGGCCGCTTTAGGGCCCTGGCCGGGGTCCGGGCGGAGCACCCGGTTGTCTGATTTAGCTATTCAGAACTTCAAAAATGACCCATGTGGAGGGGTAAATGTAACCAATTCAAAGACCCGAGTAAATGGTGTCTAACTTTGATCATGAGACGGTAAGTGAGGCCTATACATGTATAAACTTATGCCAAAGAGAATTGCATATAGCGAGCGGCAATGTCTTTAACGGGTGTGGTGTAGGAGCGAGCCCTTCTGGGGGTCCAGGGGGGCGAAGCCCCCGGACGCTCTTGGATTTCAGCTATTCAGAACCTTCAAGATTACCACTTTTTTTGAGGGGTAAATGGTAACCAAATTCAAGAAAAGACGGTTTCTAACTTTGCTCACTGATACGGGCAGTATACAGATTGTACAGCGAAGGGGAAAAACTATCACCAACTTTAGCCAATGTCTTTAAGGAGCGGTGCATGAGCAGAGCACTGACGGAGGGGGGTTTCCCCCCGCCCAGGGGGCGGAGACCCGGAAGCTCTGGATTTGAGCATTAAGAATGGTATTGAAGGGTTAAGTATAGTAATTAATTTCAAATGACAGCCAGTAGACCAATAAATGGTGCTGGGGCTAGGGAATCGATCCATCCATTTTTTCTCTGACCTTCGACGCCCTGACTGAAAATCCCTTAATATTACTGGTAGACCAAACTGGGGGAATGGGGCCATGGCTCCCCTAGTGTTTTCTCAAATTATTTTACACATTTGATCACAAGTACTGGGTACATTAACATTCATGATTACAGTTGGTTAGGCTTGGAAAAAAACTAATTGGAATTCTAATTTTCAAAATTAAAAATATTTGTGATTTTTGGGTTTTTATGTAAGTCTGGAGTTCACTCTTATGCTTCTGATGTCGTTTCCTTTTGTTTCCTTCTTACTTCCCTTCTCTCTTTCTTTTCTCTTCCTCATTTCCCTCTTTCTTTTCTATTTACGTCCCTCTCTCTTCCCTTTTCTTTCTTCTCTTTTTGAGGATCGCTGGGGGGTGTTCCACCCCACCCCCATGGCGAAGGGCTGGGAACATACCCTGATCCACAGGCTCGTAATCCTCCGCAATCGCACGAGTGACGGGAAATAAACGTGTGGTGCCCAATCATGCCGATTGACCTACTACGTTGGAAGAAATATCAATTTTGTATTTTTCTGTCCATAAAATGGCCAGATTGATGAGAGAAAGGAAATTACCGCACAGTGCTTGTAGCAATGCGATACAAATTGCTGCTGAACATCAAAAATACATCGCTCAGAATGGCTAAAATTTGGAGATTTTCAAGGATATTATTGTTACTATAAACAAAACAAATGCTAAGTTGCTAAAAAACACTGCTTTAAAATGTCTGAAAATGCAATAGTATTAAGAAAGTGATGGAATTTTTGATTGCCATGGTAGACTATTAGGGACTGGTATGTTTTCTTCAAACTAAGTGGCATTTGGAAAGTCAATTGATGGCAATTACTCCCGCGCTCTCCAAATTTCCCAAGATTGCCCACTTACTAGCCGCCTGCAGCGACTATAGGGGCATTTTTGTGCCGTGGCGGGCTCTGAACATGCTGCGAGTTTGGTTATTTGGTGATTTGTTTGTACAATAATATATTTTTTTCTGATATTGTTGTATTTCCTCTGTTGAGAGTTTAAATGTGACAGAAAACATCTTAAAGTTGCCATTTTAAAGTATAAGTGAGTTAGTGGTGTATAACCTTGGTAATGCCCACTCACCTTGAATATGGCTGCTCATTCATGAACCATCGCCATTGATATTTGGCCTTGTCTCATACAAATAAACAGAACGAAGAATAGCGCCTCTAACCTAATTTTTGGACATCAAAATAAATAAATAAAACTTGATTAGGCCCTACTAACCAAATTTCTAGTACTCCGAAAGAAGGGTGTCAAAACAAAACCAAAATTAGTATTTGAGAGTTTAGGTCTTAATTCAATATTGACACGAGGTGTTTTGCTAAATAAAGATGAAATATTGACGTCCTCGAAGCATATTCTAAAGATATTCACATTTTTAAAAACACTAATGATTACAAAATTACCAATTCCTCTCTCCATCTCTCGCTGACGCCTTACACCCACACACACACACAACACCACACACACACACACACACACACACGAACACGCACACACACATAAGCACTATCTCTTCTTCTCTCGATCGAATCGGTGGCTAAGGCATAGGGTTCTTGTGTGGACAAACCACCTTTACCAGATGTGTGTTCGGGCCCAAAATTGTTGGTGTCGGGCGAAATCGGTTATTAATGTAAAATAGGTAGGGGAAATGTTTTAATAAAATATAAAATGTCATTTGTACTTGCTTTACCCCCCGTCCACCCCCCGTCATATTTTTGAAAACGACGGTTAAATTTTATAAAAAAATAGAATTTGCCGGCAAAAATTGTTTTTGGCGACACAATTTCGCCGGGCCACAACTAATATATTCTTCCCAATTGTGTTCGGCAAATGGACAATTTGCGGCAAACCCCTATGGTCAGGGAAGGAACGCTCTTGCTTGATGCTAATTACACGAGTAAGATGTGTAACGAGACGTACTCAAGGTTCAGAAAAGCAACATCCGGGTGGTTCATAAAACAAAATTCAAAAGGATTATGTAAGAAGATTGACTTGACCAAGATGTAATTCCAAAAGTAATGATTGTAATATATACATAAAGGATTCTGATCAAATCATGAGAATTAACAATGCACAAAAAATATCATGTTTCTGACCACTTAAAAATCCAAAATTAAACACAAACATCATCATTTATATAGTCCACAGGGTTTTTGTTGAGATGAGCACCAGTCTTCTGGTAGAATTCAGGTCCCCACATATATAAAATTTGGCGACCACAATTCTTTGCTGTTACAGTTCAACTAGTTTCGCGAAAACGCAACAAGTCCTTGGGTTAGACCGGGCCGATTCATTGTAAAATAGGAAGACTTGGAGAAACCACTGGAGTATAATAGCTATACTGCATGCTGATGGAAAATTGTCCATACAGGGTACTTCAGGGCAGTAAGGTGAATGTCAACTGGTACAGAAGAAAGTCCTGCTGGAATTTTAATGTTACACCTTGTTTTCCAAAGTTCCAAATTTTGAGCAGCTCTGACGAATTTAGCAACTTTCTAGAAGTGGTCTAAATAACATAAGATAATCAAATGTTATGAGAGTTCTCCACCTTCTGTTTGAGGATCTAACTCGCTGAAATCTCTTGTCAACTGACAAAGAGAAATAACTTGCAACGAATTTGTCCACAGCAAATTTCCCATGATGAACACAAAACAAGCGAGAGCAATCATTTTCACATCCTTTCTCATTCGCTGAACATGTTAAAGGAGTCCACAATTCTTCCCATCCTGTTCTCGAAGGTGTTTTGACATAGCAATTACACAAGTCTATTGTTTGTTCATCATCAGGTGTGCAATCTTGCTCCTATAGGTAAATTAAAGAACCTCTATGCACTTCTTAGAATAAAGAAGATAAGACACTGTATCTTATTGTCACTCGCTGCGAACGTCTTCTGACATTTTGTCTCAGAAAGGTCTCATACACGAGTCCATTTGAACGAGGTCAATCAATAATCACCGTATTGCACAACCACAATTGCAGTTTCATATTGCCAGTTCTCACTCATAATTTGATATGGATTAATGTAACATGAGTTAATATAACCAGAAAAAATATCATATTCAGGACTGGTCACACCTCCCCCCTTAAAGAAAGAAAGTTTGGAGTACAAGAAAACTTTCTTTATTCTGTACTTTGGGCTACATATCACGTCGTGGTCACGACATTACTGTCGAGCTGATTTTTTGGTGAAATTGAGTTAATAGTTAATTCTGGTTGCATTTTATGTCCGCTTTAATTGTACCAAAAATAATTGTGAAAAATTACATCTCCTAACCAAAATGCCGCAGTCGAATAACACCCATTTGGCTTAAAAACGGGTTTCACAAACATCGAATCGTATTCGATAGCTTGCGTGTCCAATTCTCAAAGCCCACAATATTGTGAACGATACGTATTCGCTGGCAAAGATTGCTATTTTTTTTTATTTACTCCGTGATTTTGTTTTAATTATGTTCGTGTACTTTAATGAAACCTACGGTCTGTGCCTCGTGAAAAAGAATTATCCAGTTTTGTAGTTTTAACATTTGTACAAATACACCAAATTTAATTTTTTGAAAATTGGGGGGGGGATAGTGACATTAACCCTCGTATTACCAAAGGTAGGAGTTACCACCCCAGGAAAATTTTCCCTCGGTGCGCAAAAACGTTCACAAAACTTTCTTCTTGTTAAAAAAAAGTCTTCGATATAATTATTTCATCACCTCCTCTGCTAATTTTGGCGAAACAAATGGTGAAGGTAGCACCATCACCGGGGTTAACGTCGAAGTCGAATTTGGTGGGCAGTGGTTCTATTACCTCTACTACCCATATTGAAAATGCAGCATCTGATTGGTCAGTTACTGCCCATTATTCTGCAATAATGAGCCCTAATGCATTTTCTTATCATTTATTTTCATTACTCGCATACAACATACAATAAATAGGCATATTAACTTAAAACCTATACAAACAACAAATCAATTGTTTTAGTTAATAGAATAAAAGGTTTTTGTAGTATCATCTATGGGGCTCATAATGTATCCTCGGGCGTTAAAAATAAAAATAATGGTCGCCTGATTGCAGGTTTTCTCCGACCCTCGTCATATTATTCGCCTATAAATGAACTGCATTACCCTTTATTTATTAGTTTCATGTTGTTTAAATATTGTGGCCCTGATGGCTCCTAAAATTAATATGTTTATTAAACTAATCATTTCCCATATCACTTTGTGGCCAAAACCCGCATTCGAAATCCAATTTCGTCCTACTTTTTAAAATATGCAAATTTATTTTTTTCATGTTTATACTCTTAGTGTTTTCTATGGAAGATGACCAATTTGGCCAACTTGTGAACTTTAACATCATTGTGACGCCATAACTAGGTTTATGTTGGAAGGCAATTAGAAATGGTGGACCAATGCTATCAACTGGACCAACAGCGAAATCATCTATGCTTATAATAATGAAGTTCTCGTGTGTTTTTACCACCCCACCATTAGTAAACCGTGTTACAAAATAGACTTGTAACTATTGGTGAAAGTTTGATTTTTCTTTGGATGTTAATGGGGATATTCTGCAAACTAAATAAGTTACTAATATATAATCATTTAAAAAACCGGCCTTTCGGAACAAATTTATATTTCTTTGGGAGTTGTTTGTATAAGCGTAGTGCCCTCTAAATTGTGTTAGATTAATTTATTAAGTTTTAATGAGTATATTACCCATTAGTTAATTCGTTTAATTTTGGTATGATTTTAGGCGTGTACATTACTTTAAAAGATAGGAACTATATATGTAATGAGAGATTTGAGAAAACCGAGAAAAATGCGGTTGTATAAAGTTGGTTATACCACTTGTATACTCAAACCTTTTGAGTTATGCTACATTCTAGTTATATTTTTAAAATATTTTCGAGCTCAATTTTTGAACAGTTCTAGGCAACTTTTATGTGTGTTACAACATTGCATACTATTTATTAATTTTTATATAACATGCACTACAATGTTTGTGTTTCTTGCAAACGTTTACTCCTGAAATTTGTTTTTTCCTGCCAAAAATCGTTAAACATATTGGCGACTAATTAAAGATATTAATTTTAAGGAGCCACATTTGTAGAGGTTGTAAGTTTCTGAATTCCTTGGTTAATCCGTGGTCATTTTTGCGCTATATTTAAGAACGAACGATACGCAGCATGAATGTTTCCCTTTTAACCGCTTTGGAAGTCTTTGGTATATAATTGGTCTTCTTTTCTTCTTCTTCATCATCTCATCATCATCATCATCATCATCATCATTATAATAATCAGCATCATCATCATTCTCATCATCATCATCAATAACATCAACAATATCAACATCATCACACCATCAAACATCACATCACATCACATCCATACAACATCATCAACAGCATCACATCATCATCAACATCAAACAACATCAACTCAATCATCATCACATCATCACATCAACACATCATCAACATCAACATCAACATCATACATCAACATCATCATCGCAATCAATACTGTAGCATCATTGGTCCTAGTCAGCATCGACGTTGTCCTTATTCATCGTTATTCACCACCATCAGGTTCCCAAAAATCACCTTCATCGTTATTCTTATCATCGGTGGCATCATCGCCATCATCATCAGTTTTAAAATAGTACAAACCCGTAGCTATAGTAATCCTCGCCATACCAACTTAAAAGCAACGGGTTTTCATGCAGTCGAATACGTAATTCGACGCCTTAGAACACAGCGAATCAAACATTGGGTTTTGACAAACAATCAAATCACATTATTCCGTGGCATTTTTGAATAAGAAAACAGTTGTTCATTGGTATTTTAATACTGTCTTCATTAGATAACCGTCAGGTCTTTAACAATACACCACTTAAATACCATTTCCTTTATATCATTTAATTACAACAAACGCATTCATAAGTAACTCAAACTTTCAAACGGCCGTTTTCTCAACTAGTCATTTATGCTGAATTCGACACTATGCAAACCCACGAACGATATGTAGCTGTGAGAGTTCGGCATTTAGCTGAACTCTTAAAGGGGCATCGGCAATTCATTTTCCTTACCTTTAATATTTTGGATGTCAAGTTGTACCTGCATGGTTAAAACTCCATCTTTAACTTAGCAAGTCCTCTGATTCTTGTTTCTCAGTTTGTGGAGAAAAGTGAGTGGATTGTGTTCATATACACAAGTATTTGGGTGTTTATTGTACTCAAGTACACCTCAAAGTGTTGCAAGGCTAGCATCAAGGCTAAGCACTCCTTTTTAATGGGTGGATAATTTGGCTGATGCTGTTTGAACTTTTATTCGAAAAGTAGCAAATTGGATGCTCAGCCTTGTCTTCACCCTCTTGTTCAAAGCACGCACCACATCCCACAGTCCTAGCCTCTAACCATCAATTGAACTGAGTCGGAATAATCAGGTGCTGTCAGCACTGGTGAGCCTAATAGTATGGCTTTAAATTTGTCAATGCTTCCTTGGCATGCATCAGACCAACAATTTGGTATTCCGTCTTGAGCAGTTGTCATTGGATGTCAATACAGAAAAATTAGTGACAATATTTCCTATATAATCCGGCCATACCAGAAATCTCATCAAGTCTTTTCTGGTAGGTGATGGGAAACTTGCTTGCCTCTACTTTGGCTTGGATTGGCTTGACCTGCCCTTGACCCACAATGGGGCATAGATATGGGACTGTGTCACACAGAAATCCTCTTTGCTAAATGACGTAAATTGGCTTTTGACAATTGTTCAAACATGTGGTGCATTTTGTTTCGTTGTCTTCCATGTCTCAGAGTACAATGCCAAATCATCATATAGCCTTCACAACCTCGACCTCAGCACTTACCTTGTTTACCAATCATTGGAACGTAGCGGGAGCATTTTTTCAAGCCAGGGCACTCACCTTGTACTGGGACAAGCATCGGTTTACAAACCTGAAATTTCTTTTGCTCTTTCGTTCTGGTCAGTGGAACTTGCCAGTAATCCCTTAATAATCAACTTGCTAACCAAATTTGGCATGTCCAATCTTAACAATCATCTTTCTTGGTATCGTTGTACGAATCTGTCTGGATTTTAGATTTGTTGCTCGAAAATCTTGACACACGCGGTATGACCCCTCAGGTTCGGTACCATTACACACGGTGACGACCAATCGCTGTGGCTGGGTATTCAATTATAATTGTTCTGTCCATATAGTCCCTAACCTCTGTCTTTCAGATTTTGGCTTTGTCTGGGTTCAACCTATATGGGTGTGTTGATAGGAGTTGCATCACCCACATCACTGTCATGGAATGCACCACATTTGTTTTGGTTGGAACATCTGAAAACAAATGACTAAACTTTTTGGTGAAAATTAAAAACTACTTTAATGAGATTGTCAACAACCCTAGGGGGAACATAACATAGACACTCAACATACAACTATACAAAATAAAAAACCGAAACCGACGTTCGAAAGATAAAACCTCCTCATCAAGGGTCTACATGTAAACAGCTGGCAGCCCATCACAAGCAAGAACTAAAGATTTAGCTCTTGCCTTGTGCTGGGCTCGCTTTTTTACATGTAGACCCTTTTTGGGCTTTTTACCCTTATGAATGAAAGTTTTATCTTTCCGAAACGGCGGTGTTTAATGTTTATAGTTGTGTTGAGTGTGCTGTGTTCCCCCTAGGGTTTTGCAATTCTCATTAAAGTAAGTTGGTAATTTTTTGCCTGTGGTTTGTTGTGAAGTGCAGTTTGGTATCCTTTGGATCCACCTTAGGGGCCCTTGCTTGTCAGTTGGGTCCTGGTTTTTTTTTTAGTCTTTATTGCCAAACTTGTGAATCAATTTTTTGTGAGTTCATCCGTTTGACTTGTCCAGGTGACCTATTTTTGTGTTTCCACATTTGTGACACACAGATTTGTAAGTTTGGTTGACAACCAGTAGGCATGTCATCCCCTGCGTTGTGGTTTTCGAATTCCGGTACATACTTCCGCTTTGTTTACTTATCACCGTTGGTCTGAAATTGTCCACATGGAAACAGATTTTGAAGTGCTGTGGTTTTCAATCCCTATCAACATCTTTTTTCAGCAGATTAA
>JAMKCH010058886.1:0-14326 GCA_023653785.1 Ophioderma brevispina | reverse complement strand
AACTCTGTGTTGGCATAAAAAAGGAATTTTGTAATAGAGTTAATGATCATTGTATCCCAATAATTCAACGGCTGCTGAAAACGTCATTCCAATATGAAAAGCCAAGAAGTAGCGCCATGTACTTGTCAAATCTCTATCCAATAGCTGTCGTGTTGGATCACGCAAGTCCGAGTTACAAAATCATTTTGCATCATGGGATTGTGCTATTCATAAGCCTAGACAAATATTTCCATTTCCAACAAGGCTAACCACTGATTAGTATCGGGAGCCCTTGGGGATCCTCAAATCTAATTACCATTTACAAATTCCCTTCTATTATTGCGCATGCATTTTCATCATTGCCATTCCACGGTGTAATTACTAGACAATTACCCACCGCACAACTGGCATAATTCTCACAAATTTGAAAATTGAGGGCATCTTCAAAAATATGCTGTCATTGCTTTAAACAACCATGGTCCTTCAAACTATACACACTCTCATACACATTGCATCATCACACTTATATATGAAATGCAACATACCACAAGTCAGGGACTACCATTCCAAAACAAAAAGCGCAGCATTCAACAAGGTGTGACAAATGAAAGGGTATATTTAATTGTGAGTAATATTCTGCATGTGGCACACCTGGAGATGGCACTTTTTTCTGCTACCCTGATAATTCCACACCTCCGAGCCCAGTCCTGTTCATCTGTAGTAACAGAGTTAGTGCTGATTGAATGGGTTTGGCCTCCATCATCTGAACATGGTACCCAGAAGAAACCACAATAGTGCCATCACTCTAAGCAACAACAAGCTTGCTTACTTTGCACCGCAATTTAACAATACCTGCATTTTTTGACACTGATTATCCGGGGGT
Source organism: Ophioderma brevispina (assembly GCA_023653785.1). Lineage (NCBI taxonomy): Eukaryota > Metazoa > Echinodermata > Ophiuroidea > Amphilepidida > Ophiodermatidae > Ophioderma > Ophioderma brevispina. The sequence goes on along the minus strand of JAMKCH010058886.1, from coordinate 13,464 downwards.
TGGGGGTTGGCAACCACTCCATTCAAATGTGGATATGAATGCGTGAACAAGAAATGTGTAAAGGGGCTCTTTTTCCAACATGCGATGTACGCGCATACATTGATTAGGGTGTCAAAAACAGCAAAAAACATGGAAAAATGGTATGTTTTTTTTCGTAACCCTGAAATTGTGATGATGTACGCGAGATCAAATCATCAAAATAATTGTTATTTGGAAGATTACATATATGTTTCCTGGCTTTGCTTATTGTTGCTTTAAGGGTAATATTATCACCACATGCATTGATTACTTATTTACTGACAAAAACTTGTTTATGGTAGCACAACAGACAAAATTCTTGTTTAGAGTATGTTTTAGGCGTTGGAAATACTTATTTAGGTGCTTCGGAAGTCAAAGTCACTGCATCATATCCACCTTTGAAACACTTTCCCCCCCCTCCCCGGATCAAATTGGCCCAGATCAGATAATGCCATTGTTAATATCCTCTCAGTCACCAAAATTAAAAATAAATTCTCAACTAACTCTGACACATACATCACTACTGGTGTACCTCTTCCATTTATTATCAGGGATTATATTGATCCTGTGACTATATATCACACACTCCATACTATTACCAATTAAGACGCATATGGAAAGAAGTCTCTTAGTCAAATTCTTATGCATATTAATTAGCCAATTCGTCCATATATAATTTAGTGATGATAGGCAATGTTTTTGAAAAAACTGGTAGCACATACTTCTGACAGTACAAAACTGGTTTAGGAGTCAAATTTCAAAGTTCTATGTTATCAACCACATTCTAGCTACTGTAAAAAGTGAATAATTTTCCCGTGTGTAATTTTCGCGTTCGCGATTTTTAACATTTTTGGCTGTTTTTAAATTCGCTCTTTTTCAGCTTCCTACCAGACTACACAACAAAATAACATTTTCCCTCGCGGGTTTTTTAATTTCGCGCTATCTCAGAAGCGCGCTAAGCGTGAAAATTAATGTAGCTCAAAATTTCCACTTTCACAGTACTTAGAAGGGGCTAGGCATCTGTTTGGCCACTGAAAAATCAGGATATGAAAATGACCCTCTGTATGAAGTTCAGTTATCAAACGGCAATGTCTACACAAATTCAATTTAGATTTCATAACACAGATCATTGTTTAAAGCTCATACTGACCATTGTCACATCAATATTAGTGGCGTTTCTGTATTGGCTTCTATATTTTCTTTAATTTCAAAATTGGTTAAGATGTGAAATGGGAGAAATAAAAAACTTGTTTTAATTTTACTTCAACAGCTGTTAAGTCAAGTTGAAAAATAGAGTTGAATACTGTAAATGATTTGTTATCATCTCCCATGTCCCTGAATCATTACCACCATCGTCTTCCCAATATCATCTACATTTTAGGTATAATCCCTAATATAACACCTTAAGGTGGTTTATTTCCCACATAAAAAACCACTAACTGTTCAATGAAAAGCAAGAGGAATGTAGATACTGGAGCGCTTTCAACTAAGCTGGAAAGAATATCAGCTTCTTCGAACTAAGATATACATAGAGAAAGAGTAGAACAAAGATTCGCTATAAAATGCCTTAATCCAACATTTAATTTTTCTGGTAACTTGTAGTAAGGGCCAACACCAAAATGACTTTAATCCAAAAGTCATTTAAATCGGAGGCCATTTAATGAAGTGAGCGGTAATTGTGTGAGTTACGATAGACTAAACAGTATTCTACAAACTATTTTCCCATTACAAATAACAACAAATATATTTTAGAAATATCACTCAAAATATTTGCGGTAGTTTCCAATGGACCAAAATCTCAGGTTTGATGATGCTTTTGAAGGTGGGGTTGAAAATGAAGATCGGGTGGTGCACCTTTAAAGAAACAATTATCGTAAATTAAGTCACTATGGACAAACAATGGTGCAAATTTTTTAATATTTACATGGCAAAAAGAACATTTTCAACGAACCATTTTATGACAGTCTTAATATAAGACAAAATAGGTGACAAAATGTTCTTAAAATGGCAAAATTCATTGGAAAAAATGTAACTATAAGTTTTTGGGGCAAAAAATCCAATTGATCTTGCTCAAAGCGGGAATGTGGTTCCAGTGGATCAGCGTTCGGCCGCACGCCAAAGTTTGGGTTCGCGCCCCACTGGGGTCAATGTTGTTTCGTCCTTGAGTACGGCGCTTTACTCAATTACTCCTCTCTACCCAGGTGTATAATGGGTAACGGCAATATTCAATGGCTGGAGGTAACAGACTCGCTGTAGATGAGGTGTGGCGATCCAACTACTACAGAAAATTATATGGTGGAGTATGGCCCAATCGCTTCGAAAGTGATAGGGGCACTCCGTTCCTGTGTGCACAGGTCCGTCCCCTTAACCTTAATCTATGCTCAAATAAGAAAAAAGCACCCCACATTTCCAGATTTTAACCGATACTACCTTGTAGTCACTAATTTCATCTTTCTTGCCAAAAGGGCTACACTTGATTTAAATCCTGTATTTTGTGATTCTAAAATATTAACTTTAAATGGTTACAAAGAATCCGTACAATTACAAATTGTTGGTGGTATTGAAACGTTGCAAGTATATAGGTCCAAGTTTACAAAATCGAATTTCACCCAATAAGCAAACAAGCCGAGGAAAAACAGTATTAATTCACACAAAATAATATTACACAAATATACATGGACAAATGGTTACTGGATTTTCAAGATATTTGATACATTTTTTTTATTCAAATGAATTGTGTTCATTTTTAACGAAGCCGTCTTGAAGAATAAAAAATCCAAATACCAAGTTTCCTTTTTCTAATTATCTCGGGGTTTTTGTTTCATTGAGAACATGCAAGTTGACAACCTTATTTCAATGTGTGAGTGCAACAAGTCATAAGTACAATTAGCTGCCATTGTCAGAAATTACCACCAAACACACTACTGCCAAGTCACTTTGGTCAGTGGTTCCTGAATAGTCTTCAGGCAACAAGAGTTCTTTGGGCAACATTGCCCAAGAGTTGCCTGAGAAGCATTTCAAAGAGTCATGACTCAAAGAAAGACAAATTAGAGTTATCCTAATACATGGCAAGCACATGTATTACATATTACAGATTCATATGATTGCTCATTACTGATATTTACCTCCAAAGTGACAAAAATAGTACTTAGATGCTGATTAAATAGGCGTAGTGCCCAAGAGGTTAAAGAAAATTGTCAGCATTCATTATAATCCAAACCATGAAGTTGATACTTGTGTCATCCATCCATGTAAATTGACCTAATTTAGTGTAATAGTTCAATGAGGGGGAATATATACACCTTACTGAATAAAACTCTATTATCCCTAATGAACGTCTGGACCTAGACTAGTTATGTGTTGGCAAATTACACCGAAAAATAATTAAGGGCAATTCTCCAAAAAGGTGCCTCATTTTAGATCTATTTGCACCAACATGTACTTGTCAAACTTCTGTTTTCAACCACTTTTGGTTTAGGACTTTGGTAAGATTGGTCTTTCTCAACCATCTCCTAGCTTCTTGGATGCCATCCTTTGCTTTTGGCTGGTTTCTGCCATCCTTTCTTCCTTCTATCCTTGCTTCTTCAAGGCCTTTTCTCCATTTTGTGACCTTGTGTATTGCTCTCTACTTTCTGCTAAGAGATTTTGTCATCCTGTACATGAAAGAATCTAAATGTTCTAAAAGAGTATTAACATGATCAAAAGTTTACCATCCCCATCACCTTCCGATCATTTTAGATGGCCCTGACTCAAGATATAACCTCCATCATCATCAGCCTTAAAACTCTTCTTTATCATCTCCTTTAAAAATCCACATCTCCCTCACCATCTTCGTCTCCATTACACCATGTCTTTACCCTTAAAATCTTCATCTCCTTCAATATCCACACCTCATCGCCATCTTCAGCCTCCCCATTCGCCCATCATAATCACCCTTAAATCTTCTCATCCTGTCTTAGCATCACATCTACCCTCCACCATCTGGGTCCCTCCTTTCTTATGCAGTGTCAGATGCATCTTTGTTCTGGTCAGATGACTCAATGGGACTCTTCAACACTTACGTCAGCTTTCATATCGGTGGAAGGTTGAGCCTCCACGTGCATTTCCAAGATCTCTGAGGGAGGCATTTGCTTCACTACATGGCACAATTTCTGTAGCATGAGAAAGAATGTATCATCAAAAGCCACTCAGAATTTGGACCAAATATAACTTTATGTGTTAATTTTAAAGGTTACAACGAGAGATTTATTTCACATATCCGGTGTCCCTTGAAAATATCGAAAAGTAATGATTTTGCACCTGATGATAGGTAAGCTTTCTATCATAAATATCCCCATCTGATTGAAAGGGTTAAACTTAGAAGGGTTTCTTGGTACAAAAAATTGTGAAATTTCTAATTTTCGTATAGGAGCAAAGCAAAAATTCAGCTATGTTTTACATTGAATATACGCAAATCAAAATCACCTTTTCTCGCTTTTAAGGGCATTTTCTGTAGAAAATACAAGTAAGAAACTATTGAGGGTTCCTCTATATGCAAATTACTATTATGGACAAGATTTTTGGGTGCCTCAAAATCTCTTGTTGTACTTTAAAATAGTAACTGACATCAAAGATAGGCACATAACTTTCTCTATTCAAAGTTTGAGATGATCAGATTCCTGTTTTGGCGTTTGCACTCAAACCTTTTGTATGGTTATATCAGTATTATAGGATAATGAGTGAAATACAAATTCCAGATCCAGAATGTTATGCAAAGTTGTGATCTTCTATGAAAGACATAAAGGTCCATGGTCCAGCGCAAATCGCCTCGTCCCAAGGACCCAGATTTACCGGAAAGTGGTCAAATTTGTACAAATAAATCTATTTTCTCATTTACTCATTTTACCCTGTGAATCTTAGGACTCAAGGATGTTGGTGTGGATGTTATGAGCAAAAACTCCCCCATTTTGGTCAAAACAATGATATTAATTTAGCACAGTTACTCTAGGGATAACAAAATTTACATTTTTAGTTTTTACTTTAAAATGGGTTGAAATATGTACAAACTTTACAGAGGGGGATTAGTGTGAGGCCATTCTATCAAGATGAAAAATTTATAGACTCTTATCGGGTTATCCCCCTTTAATTGAGCTTAGCTGTTTAGCCAGAAATAGTTATGTGGACAAGCATAAAAAACGATGGTATTCTGAAAGGAGACTAACTTTAGACTGGGTTTTTAACACCAGGGTTAGCCTACAGGGTGGTCTTGTTGTCGTTCAATATGATGTTAAAGTTAAATGTAATGCGTGAGAAAATTCCTCATGGATGGGCTGTTCAGCCCATCCACCAAGTTTTCTAACCCGTTTAAAAAGACATTTTTGGAACATGTTGAAGCGAAAAAATGGTCCACCCAGGTCGAACGTAATCTCCGTCGCCAGAATACCAGCCATTTAATGTGTTGGTAAATTGAAATAGCCATCTTGGAAATATGATTTGGCCTGTAGAACAACCATCAGATAATTTAAAAATAGGATGATATGATGGACTACAGATAATATATGCCGACATTTGACTCCATTAAAAAAATCCATGACGTAGCTAATAGTATTAATAATCACTTCAGCTCCATTTGGAAAAGATATCCGGCCATTGGATATTCAGACCCCTACCGCGCTACCCTCTTCTGCTTTTTCATCATTACCTGAAATTTATCCATGGGATGTCACTTGAGACTTTCCAAGATTGGTAGGAAGAAGGCAGGTGGTCCTGACGGTATACCAGTAAAACTCATTCGCGAATTCAAGTATAAGCTGTGAACCACTTGTCACATTTTGAACGCCTCATTTAGGGAAGGACGGTGCCATGTCAGTGGAAGCGTGCTATTGTTGTGCCTATACCTAAAACAAACCCCCCAACATGGGATAAACTTAGACCAGTATCCCTAAGGATTCATTTCCAAATGCCGAAACCTTTATTACCGGGGGGGGGGGGGGGTTGGGGGGGGGATGGTTGATGGGTGACATTGAGAGGGAAATTGCGATGTTCAATTTGCCAAATTTGGTAACCGGAAAGAGCGATATAATACACATTATTTGGGTTAAAGCTTCTTAAAAATTATCATTACACATGCGATCAACCAAAAGTCTTCTAGGAATATTATAATGACTTCAGTAAGGCTTTTGATCGTGTTGATCATAACATTGCAATCCCTAAATTGTTGAGCATGGGTGCACGCCTTCTTTAATCTTGGGTTGTGATTTTATGTCCAATAGACTACAATGTGTTAGGTATCCAAATGTTTTATCTGGTGGGCCCAACTTAAAAGGGGGTTCCACAAGGCACCCTCAACGGGTTGGTGTTATATCTTAGCTATTGTTAACGATGCTGACGTTGTTGAAGACAATGGTTAAACTCGCTTAATATTATGTTGACGACCAAAACACTTGTAGAAAACTCTTATATTAATAAAGAACGTACTGTTCAAACTGATTTGAACCAATTTGATAAGGGCAATCACAATACATGAATCTAAACCCTGCCAAATGTATGTCTATGGATATCAACATTTTGTGAGGAATCCATTGTACTGCCCCCATAACGCTGATGTGAGCAAGATTCTTTATGTACGGACGTTTAAAGAATCCTAGGCATTAAAAATTGACTAAAGATATGAGTGGGATTACCCACACATGGTGATATCATTAAGGTTTGCTAGTGGTTAGAATTTTATGAGAGTACGCTAAAAAAAATCGGGCTTAATATTGCAGGACTTGATGACAATTTATATTGGTTTTGTTCGGCCCATACTTCGAATATGACGTTCCTGTATGGCCATCTTGGGTTGACTGAAAAGCACCATTATGATTTGGAACGCATACAAAAGAGGGCAAGAAAGATTGCAATAGGTTTTACAATATAATACTATCAGACGCTCTTAACCACGTGAATGGCAAATTCAGGATACGTTGAAAACGGCCGTGATCTGATTTGGCCTGTTAAAACAACCATCAGATATTTTAAAAAATAGGATGATATGATGGACTACAGATAATATATGACAGACATCTGCTCCATTAAAACATCCTTGACGTAGCTAATAGTATTAATAATCACTTCAGCTCACTTGGAACAGATATCCGGCCATTGGATATTCAGACCTACCCGCTTCTTCCTGCTTTGTTCATAGTTACCTGAAAATTTATCCTGGTATTCCCACTCAGACTTTCCAAGATTGGTAGAAAGAAGGCAGGTGTTCCTGACGGTAATACAGCAAACTCATTCGCTAATTCACGTATACACTTTGAGACCACTGTTGTCCACATTTGAACGCATCATGTAGGAAGGATCGGTTCCCATGTCATGGAAGCGTCATTGTTGTGCCTAACCTACAACCAACCCCCCACATGGGATCACTTAGACCAATATCCCTAACGGATCATTTTGGGCCAAATTGCCGAACCTTTTATTACAGACTGGTTGATGGGTGACATTGAGGGGCAAATTGGCAATTGTCAATTGACCAAGCCAAATTTGGTAACCGAAAGAGCGAGTCTCTACACTATTTGGTTAAGCTTCTAACAATATCCCTCAACATGCCGACAAACCCAAAAGTCTTCTAGAAGTATTATAACTGACTTCAGTAAGGCTTTTGATCGTGTTGACCATAACATTGCAATCCCTAAATTGTTGAACATGGGGGTGCACGCCCTTCTTTAATATTCCTTGGTTTGTGATTTTCTTGTCCAATAGACTACAATGTGTTAGGTATCAAAATGTTTTATTTCTGAGTGGGCCCAACTTAAAGGGGAGGGGGTGTTCCACAAGCCCCCTCAACGGGTATGTGTTATATTCGTAGCTATTGTTACGATCTGCCGTTGTTGAAGACAATGGTAATCGCTCTAAATATAATGTTGACGACCAACACTGTCAGAAAACTCTTAATGTTTTAATAAAGCAAGTACGGTGTTCAAAATGATTTGAACCAATGTTGATAAATGGGCAAATCACAATAACATACTAAACCCTGCCAAATGTATTATAGTGGATATCATTTTGTGAGGACATCCACCTGTATTGCTCCCACTACGCTTATGTAAGGAAGATAATTTATGTACGGACGTTGTAAAGATCCTAGGCATAAAAATTGCTAATATCTGACACGTGGGACATACCCACTTTGGTGATTATCATTAAGCGTGCTAGTGGTAGACTTTTTATAATGAGTACGCTAAAAAATTCCGGGCTTATATTGCAGACTTGATGACAATTATTTTATATTGGTTTTGTTTGTCCCACTACTCGAATCGCCTTTCCTGTCTGCATCCTGGTTGCTACAAGCACCATTATGATTTGGAACGCATACAAGAGGCATGTACGATTGCAATAGTTTTTTCAATTAACTTCCTACAAGACGCTCTTGGACATGCAATTTCAGGAATTACGTGAACTTCCGTGACAGATTTGCCTTGAATTTGCCAAAAAAATAGTGCAATCTGAATCATTTCAAAATCGGTTGCCAAATTTCAGATCCCAAAAATTACGCTATTCTAAAACCACCGTTCCTAAATCACGGACAAAAGATTACACAAATAGTGTCAATACACTTAGTGGTAAAGTAGGGAACGATACTTTTAATATTCCTTTTAAATAAAACAACATCGTTTTTTGAATCCGTTTGACTTGATCTCATGCAATTGTGCACTTTGTATTTTGGTGTGTTTTTTATGTGTTAAATATTTTGTTTAAATTCACCAGAATAATTGTTTTAATTGATTATGTTTATTTTATTTTATACTCATTTTTATTGTGAAATTGTAATATTCAGCCTTATTGCTGCGATGGCAATAGTGTTTTTATACCCATGATAATCAATCAATCAATCATCAATCCTCATGGCTAAAAACTAAACCAAAAAATATAATCAAGAAAGCAAATAAAACAGTGAAAATTAGCAATTTGTAGTTTTAATATTTTTAATTCAGGATTGGCTGATAGGGTATGTGCGATTTAGCAGAAACAGTGTGTAACCAATAATTTCAACATTGTTTGGCGTTAGCTTTCAACACATCGCAACCTAAATTAACTCAGTAATGTAATTCTCAGCTAACTAAAACTACTAAAACCAAAGTTTTAAATCCGGTTTTATCCCCGTCAACGGGGGGGTCAGATTCACCTCACATTCGCAGCAACCGCCTTACTCCTTCCTTCCATTTCACCCGATGCAATGCATCCTCCATCCTCAACCCAACCCTCCTACTCTCCTCCTCCACTTGCTTCTTCCATGTCTTCTTTGGATGTCCCCTCCTCCTCAAACCTCCCACCTCGAACTCAAAAGCCCTTCTTAACACATGCTCGTTATCCTTCAATGCATGCCCATACCAACGTACACTATTCGCTTTCGCCAACCGGTCCATCGCCTCTTCCAAACCCAACATCTGCATCAAATCCTCAGTCTTCATCCTGTCCAACTTCACACCACACATCGCTCTCATCATTGCTCTCTCTGTCCTCCTCAGAATCCCCAACTCATTTTCGCTCAGACACCACATCTCACTCCCATACAGTATCACTGATCTTACACAACTCTTATACACCATTCCTTCATCTTCAAAGGATATCTTTTCCCTTGCAACAACTCCCCACATTCCCTAAACTTCACCCACCCATACCTCACTCTAGCTGTCACAGCCACCTCACATCCACCACCCCCACTAACCTTATCCCCTAGGTATGTGAACTCCATCACTGAGTCCACCTCATCACACAACTTTTCCTCCTGTTCCACCATCCCTCCAGCTCCCTTCTCACATCTTCTGTACACAAAATCTCTTACCAAACTAGGGGTCACTCTCTTCATCTTTGTGCATCTCCCATGGATCCATTTCCCACATTACACTGAATCTGCTTTCACCCTCTTCCCACACACAACCTTACTAACACCTCCCTCTCCACCCCACTCACCAGCACTTTTGTCTTCCCAAGGTTTACCTTCAGACCCTTACTCTCAAAAGCCTTCTTCCATTTCCAAAACTTCTCCCACAGTCCCTCCAATGTCTCGCTCATTAAAACCAAGTCATCAGCGTACAACATCTCACTCAGCAAACCTTCTTTTGCACTCTCCATGACTACATCAATCACAATTGCAAAAATCAATGGCGAAAGTACAGAACCTTCATGCATACCCACCTTCACTTCAAAATCATCAGACAAATCATACCCCACTCTAACTCTTGTTTTGGCTCCTTCATACAAACTCATCACTTCTCTAACCACTACTAGGAGTGGGCAAATAAACACTTTTTCTTCAAATCTCTATTTAAACGAGTGGATTCTATGGCCATTTTGGCTGCTGAAAACGATTCTAACAAGCAATTTCATATCAAATGAATTTTGATGGTGGTTCCATGGATTTTAAATTTTGCATGTAAAGTCAATGGAGAATTTTGGCAATTTTAGACATAACTTCAAAAAGCAATGTTCTTCTCAACCTATTTTGTCAAACTCACACACAGATGCTTCTGTATATTCTATAAATATTTGCAAAGAAAAAATATAATAATATTGTGTTGAATTGCAACAGGCTTCAATTTTACAAAAATGGTATTGTAGGGTGCAAAGCAGTAAATAGAATAATAGCCTTTCAATCAGTAGACTTGCCAAAGAATATGAGAAACACCATTGTATCATTGTTGTGAAAGGCTCAATACAAGTATAATTTATTTTATGTTATACAAAAGAGTTTACTGAAGCATGCCAGCCAGTGGTGCAATGAACTTTCTTATGTCCTTTCGTAAGTCTACTGGCTCAATGGCTATTCTATTCATGGCTTAAATTTGCACCCAATAATACATTTTCATTAAAATTGAATCCCTTCGCAATTCAGAAAAATATTATATTTTTCCTGTGCCAATATTTATAGAATATACAAAGGCATCTGTGTGTGAGTTTCTGACAAAATAGGTTGAGAATAACATTGTTTTTTGAAGTAATGTCTAAAATTGCAAAAATTCCCCATTGACTTTACATGCAAAATTTAAAATCCATGGAACCGCCATCAAAATTCATTTAATATGAAAATGCTTATCAGATTCATTTTTGGCAGCCAAAATGCCCAAAGAATCTACTCGTCTTGAAAAAAAGTGGTCATTGCCCACTATTCTGGTATCTCTCTCTTCCCTGCATCGCCTTACTTCCATCCACTTTCCTCGGTACCTCTCCAAAGCCTTCTCCAAGTATACAAAAAAACACATATACAGCTTATGAACATGTTATATGTGTTTGTATATAAAAAAAATACCTTTAAAATAAACACTTGCTAATATCGTTCCCTTCCCTGGCATACACCCAAAATTGCATCTACCCACTTCCAATATCTTCCGAATCCTATTCTCTAGAACCTACCCACAATTTTCACTGCATGCTCCAACAACTTTCCTCACACCCCTAGCACAAACTCAATTGATCCCCTTTCCCTTTAAAAATTGGAACCACCACACTCACTGCCAATCCTCCGCATACTCCTCCATCTAACACTCTCTACACAACTCATCATCACACCAATCTCTATCTCTCCATCACATAATATCTCAGTACGCACATCTTAACAACCAGAAGAGATTACAGCCTTACACTCGATTGAAAATTTTGTTTTTTTTGAAGGGTCTAGTAAAATATGGTTGGGTCATGTGAGTAGAAAAACTTAGTATTGAGCGGTGTAAGTTTGGTAGTTTTGGTAGCTTAAATGTGAGAGAGTTGGTTTGTGGTATATTAGGTGTTAGAGAGGTCGTTAAAACACTAGTGACCCACCTTTCCTTTACTCGCTGCTCAAGTTGACTTTTAATGACCTTGGTATGTTAACCTTAACCCTAGCAGACATGAAAGTCCGAAAGGAATCTATGTCCTGAGTTCGGCAGCAAACTGGAGTTCTGCCTCTTGCAGTTCTTGTAGGTGACAAATAAATTTCCGTAATTCATGCAAGGCAGAGTGATATTCTAGCTTACCCATAGTTCTTGTGAGGCTCCTCCTGTTTACAAGTGTTATTCCGTGTGTGACGTTGGACAAAATTTATACATGACCTGCAGACAAACACCCGGGTGGGTGCACAAAACTTCTACCTGCAAATCAGAGAAACACATTAAAAAGAGCAGCATATAAAACAGGGATTCTAAATTAGTTTTACTTGAGGAAGGGCCCAATATTGACTGTTTGTTGATTTAAACGGAGGGCCGTAAGAGATGGAGGATACAAGCAGGAGCAGAGCGAGTGGAGGGTTCTCACCGTGAGGTCCAGAGTGCTGCCTTAGTTAAGCTCTGAGTTTTTAGCCATTTCTGGTGGCACCAGGGTGACAATTTTGCATATTTTTTTAAATAACATAAGATAATACGTAAGAAAATAAGAATAATTTTTTTCGTACCAGCGGCTGCACGGCCAGCCATATGGCTGCCTAAAATTTCTAATGACACTAGTTGAACTTGCTGAGCAAATGTGTTGCTAATGCCAAAAAATTCACTAAGCCCAGGGGGGGGTCGGACATGCCAACCGAACAGCCACAGAAAGGCCATCAACTTCCAGCATAACTTGAGTGCTAGTCTATTCAAGAGTTAATGGTAGGAGGGCGCTCTTAAGAGGTATCCAAACTGGTACAGACAGACTTGACTGATAAGATAGCTGTTGTCACAAGATTTAATCTTAATTGACTGTTATTGGAAATTCACCTTTTACCGCGGGGGGGTTAACCACTAACCCGACTGATTTTGAAGTCAATAACTTATTCCAAAATTATTATGATATTACTAAGCTGTATTTGAACTAAGGTTTAAGCGACATTTTGTAATGTAACGGAGGACCGAGACTGACCAGGAGACTGAAATGACCCAGTTTGCTTCTTTGTTTTTTTTTTCAAATACAAACTTTCTTTTTGTTTGTTGATGTAACAATTGTTGTCTATCGATTTTGGATGGTAGGACTATTTTGGCGAAGGAAATGATTCTAACATGTAATTTTGTACAGTAAATGGCATAACACACTTTAAGTGCATGCATTACCTTTACTCTGTGGTAGTGGGTTATTTATCCCACTAACACAGATTCGAATTGTGTAGCTACGTCCAGGTTTGCAATCAGCAGAGTGCGAACTGGATTGGTTTGAATGTGGAGTATGGGCGGGGTATGATGAGCAAAAGATGACTGAGATTAAAAAAAAGGGGGAGAGAGGGGGGGGGCACCGCAGGGGAAGGGAAAAGGGGAAAATGGAAGGGGTTAGAGTGGTTTAGAGTGATGGAGAGGGAACTAATTCAAGAGAATAGCATAGTGACTAACCACAATTGCCAACAGGAAATTCATTCTCCTCTGGCTGGTTCTATTTTCTGCAAAAGTATAAATTTAAAAAGAATATATTAGAAATATGCTCATTGAGTTTAAAAAACTAGTAACTATTTATAAGTATAAAATAAGCTACAAATTTGACAAC
>JAMKCH010058877.1:0-81316 GCA_023653785.1 Ophioderma brevispina | reverse complement strand
TATCGGTTATAGGCTCAGCATATATCATCAACGTAGCGTCGGCTAAATCTGATGGATCTAACGTACAAAGGCTATAAACATGTTTGTTAAACGTAGAGGGGAAAACGTGTTGAAATCCCAAATGCACTTTATGCCATTTATCCTAATGAATAATATCAAACTTTAGTGGGAAATACACACAACCTATACCAAAAGTGCAAAATTGACGTATTTTTCGGTCAAGCAATGTATTGGTTACCTTTTCAACCTGTCTTCCTGCAGTTTGCGACTTCACGGGTGTAATTGACACCTCAAATCTTGCACAACCAAATTTGATCAAATTTATTCAAAGAATAACAAGAGCAACTTGTATCAAATATGGAAACGGTCACAGTGGGTTGCGTTCAAATCTATACCATGGTAGATTGCGCTGTTGTGACACGACCTACTTTTGGTGTACAGAGTGTCCCAAAATAAATGCCTCGCAGTTGGTGCTATAATTTCAAATTACTGAGAATTATTCAAATTTTATAACATATTCTGAATGATGAACTTGTTTCGTACATCCTGTCAAATTTTTGTCTGATACGGTTCACTAGTTTTGAAAACAAAGGCTATTATGGATAACCCGCTGTCAAATTACCCCATTCCAAGTTTACGTAAGATCGTTGAAGCAGGTTCAAGTTGAATTAAATATCTTTCAACTACAAAAATATCCTGGTACTAATCCTTTTTTTTAAAACAAAATTACTAAAATATTTCTTGTTATTGTTTTATCCACGGTCTTTTATCGTCTGTGCAGTATTTTCCTCTACTTATATTGAGAATAGTAACTTAGCGACTTGGCCAAACTTAAATGTTTTATCTTCGGTGTGTCTGACAAATCCGCACGAATATTGCAAATTGCAGCGGAGGGATTAAATACCAAATGAATAGAAATGGTATGAATGGGTGTTGAAGACCATAATTATGATATAATATGTTATAATATGGGCCATTTGATAGACACAACAAACAACACAAATAATCCACTGAAAACCAAACTTGAGTTGCATCAAACACAATGTTAGTTATAGATGAAATTAGAACAGTATGTTGAGAAAAGGATAGGCCGTACAGATATCTCGCAACATTTCAAAATTTTGGGGTCTTTGGGTTAGGCCATGAGGCCAAAGCGAAAAGATGCTCGGATAAGGACCAAGGTGGCGCACCCCTGGGAAGTACATAATTCTTCCGAAATAATTTTCCTAAAATTATAGAAATCAGTTCTACGTGTGTTATCACGTCTTGGATGTGCACATTCTCGAGAAAATGAATTTAATGTCATCTCAATTTATGCCGTGAATATCAGTGACTACAGGATGTACGCCATGATTCATTGACTCCAGCAAATCCGCTCGGTATGTAGAAGACCAAACACTTCACAGATTCCTTTTTCATCTGGAACTGCAGAGCCATTGTTATTATCCATGCAACTGAAAAGATTATAGGTGTTATACCATCACCCCGATTTATAAGCTATTTTTCATGACGTGGAACACAAATTACCTGTCCTCTTTCACGAATAAATAAAGTTAGAGGTTCTACTGTGTGTTTTTAATTTTCTTTGACCCTATATTTCATCCTTTATTCGAAAGGGAAACGAAGGTGAACAAAGCTCATGAGAAAAAAATTGTTTGGCAAACTGGACCTAACATCTTTGTGCAGAACCAAACCCGTAACTTGCCGCGTAACCCCATTTCAATGCAATTTATTGCGTTTATAGCAGAAATCGAAAATCATTCAACTTCAACTTTATTTCTATATGAAATGCAGGTGAACCGGTGCCGAACTTTTAATTGAATAGAAAAGAGGTCCTATATTAATATGATTAAGTTATGGGTGCTGGTTCTGCACCAAGATGTTAGGTCATTGCTTGCCAATCAAAATTTCTTTCATGATTTTTGCTCATATTCGTTTCCTTTTTGAATAAATGATGAAATATACGATCAAAGTTATTGAACTCCCAGCAGAAGTTTGAGTTTTATTTTCTTCGTGAATGAGGCTGTAGCTCAATCTAAATCGGGCGGTGAAAACAATTCAAAAGCTTTTAACGTCATGGACAATAACAATGGCTTTGCAGTTTTAGAGAATCTGAAGTCCGTTGTCCTATTCATAACTGGCTGATTTACTTATCAATAGCACCATTATTTGCTGGAGTCAATGGAACCTGGTGTACATCCCTTGGTCACTGATATTCAGGGAAAAAAGGAGATGACATTTAATTCATTTTCAAGAAAATGTGCACATACTGGAAGTGAGAACACGCGTAGAACTGATTTTGATAATTTAAGACAATTTATTTTTCAACAAAATTATGTACTTGTTAGGGGTGCGTCACCTTTGTAAACGCTATGAGATCTGCCCGCTTGCTTAGGTGAGGTTTTGGGGTGACAATTTTCAAATGTTTCCCCAAAATAGGGGTCTTCGGGTGACAGTGGTCAAATTTTCACAAAATATGCATGGGGTCTTTGGGTGAAATTTTCAAAAAATTTGAGGTCTTTGGGTGACAACGATGCTGAAAAGGCGGTCTTAACAGCCCTACATATATGCGTGTGACTGTATAAGGCAACACCTGACAATGCCAATATATTGTCGTGCATTTTGGTCAAAATGCTTATAAAACATTTCATTCTATGTAAACAAAAGTACTTTTCGAAAGTTTCGAGCAGTTAATTTTAATAAAATGTATACAAGAAAAAATTGAATGCCATATACGAGCATATAAACTTAACCTAAATATTAGTCCTTATAACCTAAAAATAACCATAACCTAGTATGCCGACTCTCGCGTGAAATCATTTTTACTGAAATACTGGAGTAAATTAAATAACAAGTCACACATTCAAAGATGTGTTGCAGTCAGGGGAGTATCATTATGGGGGATAGAGTAGTTTAAATAATTTACTTTTCCGCATGCTCGAACGTAACTCGCTGTTTTCATTAGCTTAAGATGATGGTGCAGGTGTAAGACCTTTTTATGTTTTATCTGGTGCTGATGATGGTGACGGCGGCGACGACGACGACGACGAGTCGACGATGATTATCATTATCACATGAAGGTTATACCGTATATCAACTCCACCCGGCTGCATTCAGTGTTTTTGAATCGGTTGAACGTGTACCATGCCACTGTAATTAATTGAATTTGAATATATTCGCAAAGATACTATCCATTGATATAAATAGATGGTGTGTTAAACATTCAGTTATAAAATTGTTACTCCCTGTATTGCGTAGATGATCTTAACTTCTCGCCCGTAACGACGTTGTAAAGGCACTTACGGGTCAAGAGAAATAAACGTTTTTGATGAAAATGAAGAGAGACATATACATACATTCTTAAGCACCTTCGACATAAAGTCTTTAAATGCATAATTTTGTTTTACGTATTCTAAGGTCGGATTCGCTTAGAGTATCAACATCAGTTTTAGTACAATACCTGTAATCTTTTACATTATTCAAAGGTGAGCAAAACTAAAATAACCTTACCTTATCTGTTCGGAATACATCAATTCCGTGAAAATTATTTTGTGAAGGAAGAAACGATTGTTGTGCTAAACCATTTTTGCGGTAGAGAGGTTATGCAGGGGCGACCTCCGCAGAGTTAAATCTTAGGTCCCCCGCATCGTTCATTGCTTGGACGAGTTGAAAAGTCGGAATTTTATACCCACTCTCGTTTTCATATTATATAATGTAAGTTTGGGTTGGTCGTCACGTGCCAGTTTGATGGTGTAATTTTAACGTGGATAGGGTGAGTTAAAATAATGGATGCAGTTACAAATAAACCCTTTCAACCCTTAGTAGTAGATTCTGCGTGGGCTGAAACCCCGGGCTAAAACTCATAAAGTCAGTGGCTTTTAGATGGCTTCCCAAACGACTCCAGGCTAGGCTTGTTTGAATTAGTTTGAATGCATTTTTCATGCTTATTCCGAATATGATCATGGTAAGTCATATATTTTAATTTATTGAAAAAAGGGAGGAAATTTGACTCTGAACGACGCTTATATGAAGTCACTTTCTAAATACAAAAGAGTGAATTTAATGGGGGTCTATGTTAGCTTAATTGAGATTATATCATGATAGGAAAGCGTAAACTTTCAGCTTTCATTTGCTTTTTGTTTGAGGTAAATAGGACATTCTGTTTAAATTTCATGCTCGCACATTCGATGCATTTTTGTGTAGGCCTACATTTGTATGAAAAAGTACTCACCCTGTGATTTTTAAGCAAATATATTGTTTTATTATTACGACAGCATTTCTTATGTAGTTCTTTATTATCAATCACCCAGTGATATTTAAGACAATTATTTAAAAAAATAATAATTTAACCCATTAGATCATCCCCTATTTAGCCCAAAATGCACTAAAAATGTAATAATTTACATTTTAAAATAAATTAACAATTATTTCAAAGATTTGGACCAAATTAATAGTTTTTGCCATTTTTATTATTTTCGATTACGTTTCGCTCATAAAATAGTGAAAATCAGGATTTTATGAAATGGGAACGGAACGTAACTCAAAAACGAAAGGTCGTGTCAACATGAACTTTGGCACAGATATCAAGCATCCAAAGGGCTATGAAACAATGGAGCCGGGGTTTCGAATTTGGGCTTTAATTTTGAATTATGGCATAAAGTTTCCTGATTGGTCAGCTCCTGGTTGCCATGGCAACCATGTCAAAAATCCGGCTTCATGGTTTTCTTCGCACTATACCCATGCACCTTCTACCCAGTACGATGTTGGGCCAATGTCGAGCCAATGGCGGCCTCAACACTGGGCCATTGTTGGCAAACGACATTGGGCCGACGTTTTTGTCCAAAGGCCCAACATTATTGGACCAACGTTGCCACTGAGCCAACATCGGACCAATGTCGAGCCAATGATAAAATTGCCATTGGCCAACATTGGCAAACTAATTTCTTGCCACCTTATACTGACAAGTTGATCTTCTTATTGGAGGCCTTATCATTATATTTTTGGTAGTGTGTGGTTATATAACACTTCATACCTATACTTTTTGTATAATTTAGGGAAACATTTTGTCACATCAGCCTTAAAAGATTATACAATAAAGAAAATGACAGTGTGAAAGGGTGTTATCGCTGGAAAACAAAATGTATATCTGCGGTGTTATCAAGTTAAACCATGAATTACTCGCTCACTCTTTCGCTTTGAAGTCTTGAAAATCCTAATACACTGTGTTAATATGCAAAACTGTGTCCATTACTTAAGGCCCATTGTATAGAGCACGCAGTAGGCGAATCAAATAATTAATAAGCAATAATTTCATGGGACTAAATGAGATATCCCAAGATCACGCTATCTCAGCTTGTGCAATATTTTCGGCCCTGTTGCTGCTCCGCGGGGAAACTCCCGCCGCCCCCCCCGCGCGCGGGCGCGCGCGTGTTTGCGTGTGTGTTTTTAATTAAAAAAAAAACCCAAATAACGACAACGCAACACCCAAACCCCCAAAACAACCACCCTCTTGGTTTCCACAAAGGGTTGTCCACTCTGGTGGAGAAAAAGTTACCTCCTCTGGTGTAGAAAAAAAGTTGCCTCCTTTGGTGGTTAAAAAAAGGTTGGTCTGACCCCGGCTTCCATGTCCCCCCTACCCCCCACCCCACCCCACCATCCCACCCCCGATATCTAATGGTGCGCTCCTAACGCGTTGAGAAAATCCAATCACGCATTGTTGGATTTGAATTCTTCACGAGCTATTTAGTTTGCTTCATTATCAAGCACCTTTCCTCTGATAAATCCCTGTTGAGTTTCCTCCCTTTTACTTCATAAAATACAACCCTGGATGGATTTCGGTAGTTTTGAGATCAAGACTCATTTCGCCAGATAATTGCCAATTAGCAAAATGCATCGACAGGTGGCGATCTGTCATTAACGTTTGAGTGCTGTATGAGCTTGTATGCATACGAGGGTTGGCACTATAATACACATACTGGCCAAACTGAAGTATTTGAAACATGCAGAAAAAAAATCAGAATCACATGACGTATTGAATGTTGTGTTTCTCAAACAGATATTATGTTCCTACAACTCATTATAATTAATATGGTACTCCAAGGGTGTGCAGTGCTGAATCTCTAAATCACTGGTGACAGAAAAGTATTACTGCACTCAAAATATGATTAGTTTACCCGATGGACCACTTGTTTTCCAAGATAGATGTGCTCGTATGCAAACACGCATAATTAAGGTCGCTTTTGGAATCAGGAGATGCGATGTACTCGCGCACAAAATTTGGGCATGTTTTACTTTGTAAGTAAACGTATGTAAGTATATTTTTCGGGGGGAGTACTTGTGAATCACACCAGTGTGTAGTTTGACTACTTTGCACATAGAAAAGTTCTGGAAAATAACATATGTTTCCTGGTTAAATTCGAATTCGCTCATTAATCTATGTCTAACCCAAACTATATAGACCTACTCTCGGTCAAGCCCCACCCCTACCATTTTATCATGTTTAATTCTTGGTATAGTCCAGGCTACAGACCATGTGACCTTGTTATACCATATATATAATGTTTTTCAACGGTTTCTAGACCAGTTTTTCCTGCTGAATCTGATGGATATGCCGGACGAAAAAACGCAAAAATTCAAAATGGCCACCAAAACACTAAAAACTCATATGTTAATTCCTCAAAATTTTTCCCCTGTTCAGTAAAAACACCCATTGTAACCAATTAAAATATGATTCATCAACCACCTAATTAAGAGATTCAATATGGCCGCCAATACAACAAAGCATCTGGTTTGACCGTAGAATGGTAACTTGGTATATACCAATGCTTTAGCAATCAATATATTAATTGCAAACCATTATGAATAGCTTCAACAATTTGATAATCAAATCAATAAACCATTCAAGATGGCTCCAAAATGGCAAAATTTATTACTACATATAGCCAAGAGCTGCCATGTTTGTGTATATCACTATAACTGATTCAGAGTAATTTAAATATCATAACATAATCAAAGTGATTAATATCTGCAAGATGGCATCCTCGATAGGCGTTCAATATGCCTGTAAATGTCAATCAGTAAAAGGTCAGTAATTCATTCACGCTGTAAGCTAAAGATATATATTTATCACTTTCAAAAATCCCAGTAAGGCTACCATAAGTGTCATTGAGTCATTATTTATCAGTATCCCAATATGGATGCCAATGGACACCATAACCTACCACAACAACGAATATCAGACTATTAGTGCTCGGATTTTACGCACCGACTAGTATGTGCCATTCCAGCCATATTGGATAACCCATCTTGGATGGCATCTTACATGTATCGATTCTCTGATTACCTAATGATGTGTACATTGATTGATTGATCTTAACAGGGATATACACACACATTGCAGTACTAGGTTAGCAAGCTAGCTATCAGCATGATCAATTATAGCCACCTATCGGAAGCCATCTGGGAGCATATAATGAGGAATTTATCACACATTTTTCTTCTTGGTTTTAATTATTTCTTGACTGTCAAATCAAATCAACACAGGATAGATACCAAATCACCAACCTGCAGTCAAAATAAGATCACAATGAGACACTTATTGATGACGGCCATATTAGATTCAGTGAGTATGTGGTTTACAGGAATCATATTGTTATTTGGTCACTATGAATGTTTTAACCATACAGACTGAAAAATTACAACAATTTTGAGTTAAAACAGGTGCTGATGTTTTGTGTTTTGGTGGCCATTTTGGGATTTTTTTATGCGTTTCTACAAAAAATGCTCAAGAATCAGAATCAGCATAACAAAACTGGTCTAGAAAACGCTGAAAAAACATTAGATATTTAATAAACAAGGGTGGTATAGTCAGCCTGGACAAGTAGACCTATCCTAAATCCGATATTGACCAAGTTACACTGACCAACGATTATCCTGCTTGAAGGATATATAACAGATGTACCTGTTGACATGCATGTCACTTTCTGAAGCATCTGTAATAACCATAACCCATCGAAATGGAATTTCTGGACGAGTCAGGTGAGCAAGAGCTTTCTCCGTTTCTATTTACTCTCATTCACAAGTGTATGGGTAAGACCAGTGTTCAGATTGTGAAAAAGCAAGATTTATGGAATGTCACAACATGACGTGAGTAGGAGAACAGGGGAAATGAAGAAGACGGTAAGATGTGGGGGATCCGTTTTCTTCAGACAAAGAAGCGTGAACGGATAAGAGACTCTGGACGGTCCGTAATTAAAACAGCAGAAAACAGACAGAATGATCGGTGCTTCCTCCCTATAATAAAACGGGATAGCTTTGCTCCTGCTAAGAGATAAGAATAAGCTCGAATAATTTCTCAAAAGTACATATCAAAAGTTATCGGAGAGTTAGTAATCGTCGTCTGTTTGAAGCAAACTTCAAGTACCATAAACCACTTATCAGGATACCACTAAGACTGCAACATGTTCCAACGTCTCCTGACATAATAGTAACGTGTAAGGTAAATTTAACCAATGACAGGGATAACGTCTTGTTCACTGATGAAAGTCGGTTTTTTTCTTGGCTTCAATGATGGAAGGGTCAGAGCCCGTAGGTTGTCTGCGAGAGGTTCCTAACATCTGCATTAATGAACATGACTGGTATGGTGGAAGATCGGTGATGATTTGGGTGGCATTACATGAAAGGGACGTACAAGTATCATAAAAATAACAAGTACATTTATCCTTTCCACCACGAACACTCAGGAGCTAAAGAAATTACTTCACAAAGAGTGGGTGAGAATACCCAAACTGTTATCCAGACAAAGATATGCAAGATATTATGGTGTAAGGCAATTAATCAACATTAACCATTTCACCCGACCCAACCACTCAGAAGCCTCAATGAAAGACTTCGAAAGAGTCGATGAGAATTCATCCTCAATCTTCTTATCCTGCAGCTTCTGCTCAGCATGGCATGAAACCACACAAATGACTATATGAATCAAGAAGCGTAGCAGACAAGAGATTAAGCCTATACTTATATTATATAATTGATGTGGGGGGTTGACACCAAGAGATGGCAGCAGAAGCTATTCACATATTACAACACACACCCCCAAAACCATGTGCTGATATTTATGCACATAATAGCGGCATTCACATCCCTAGACCCTTACCCCTTTCCCCCTTCCAGCAATATAATCAATGTGATAGGCAAAGCAGACAGAGAGAAACATTTACAATACTCCCTAAACGCAGATTGTACAACAGCAGTTTTTATACCACCTTATTGATGCATTCTGCCATCGTTATTTCGTGTTAAGGCAGAATCCTTTCTTTGTATTCTTTTACGCATCAGGTGGATTAGCTAATTTCCTCCTGTCTAAAATGAAGCACTTGTGTAACAATCGGTTGTTTCGTCCATGGCCTGAGTACCACCCTTTGTTTGCGGAACGTCTTCTAACAAAATGTGCCTAATTGGTCATTTTGACCCAGTAGATAGAAACCAATATAGTAGAAACAAATAAATGCAGTCTCCAAGAATAAGGAATTTGTATTCATTAAGAAAACAATGGTCGTTTACCTAATAATAGTGAGCGGATCCTCCATATGCAGCAACTACTGCCGACACTCCGCATTATGATAGGCTGTTAATACACTCCTATGGGATAGAATTCCCATTCACTGCATTTCAGTCTATAGCTTAAATATCGATAGGATTAGCATTACACTCTTAAAAATACCTCGGTAACCATCTTACGCGGTTTCTAGTTAAAAATGACCAGAATATAGTCAGTTTGAACCCGATTGTCTGGTCAATGTACAAAATTTTCCAGTCATATTTGCCTAGAAAAGATCATTCGAGGGTTTGGGGCAAAAAGGTCCCATCTGCAGTAGTGACACATTGTTAGATTGGCAGGATAAACACGTGATAAGAACACAACTGACACATGGCAGCTATGCAGATGGGGCCGTACCTAAAAACCCTCGATAGTTTCTCGGTACCTAGTTAAAGTGACGAGGTATTTTTTAAGATGCAGATATTGGTCAGTTTGGCACATTCCAATCTGTTTGCGGAAGCTTCGATGCCCATTCTGTAAATCTATAATAACATTAATTCTGAACAACAATCCGTCCAATCAAAGTATTTTCCAATACAACATGATAGGAGTAAGAAAGTTAATTGTATTTCTAGAACTCACGGTAACACTGTTAAAATGGTCTGGCTTCAGTGGACAAGACATGGTTTCTAATTTAGCAAATTGGAATCCCGTATTGGAATAGCCTCAAGGGTCCTTCACGAAGTAAATGATCATCGTGGTCAATTTACTTCAATTGAGAGCCACATTAGGGAGTCTGCAACATGACCTAGTATTCGGATATCAAGCAAACTGCAAAAATGAGGCTAATAACACGCGTTTTAACGTCCAAGGGTGCAATAAAAATAACATTAATACACGTCCATGCGTGCTATAAACAAATTAAACGAAAATAAATGCAGGTATACTCTTAAATGTCAACGAGAGTGAAACTTTGTAAACCACTCCAAAATGAGTGAAACGAGCGAATGTCCACTCAAAAAGATGTAAAATTCACTCCAAAAAGAGTGGATTCCACTCATTTTCGTGTTGTCCTCGTTTAACTCCTCAAAATTGTGTTGTCCATCGTTTAACTCCTCAAACGAGTTGAAAATCACTCTTTTTGGAGTGTTTTTAACTCTTCTGAGTAGAAATTCGCACTGTTGCACTCATTTTCGAGTGGTTACAAGAGTTTCACTCTTTTGGGGAGTGAAATATTCATCGTTTACATTTAGGAGTAAGAAAATAATGATGATGTGATCAATATGATCATGATATTGACGGTTTAATAGAAGGAGTAGGAGAAAATAAGATAGGCATAACGTAGTACACAACCAGATTCTATCCACAGTGTAACCCAGAACTTAGGCTACCCATGTGTAATCTTAGCTATACTCCAAAGTGTACCCCTTGATACATTTTTGATGCAGGACCTATACACAAAAGTAATTGTGAAAGTACAGAAAGTATTGGGTAAAGCAGCCGGTATGTTTACTTGCAATGCCCATCAAATAGTCAGGGGTGGAAGGCATTAATCTCAAGCAATTCGGTCAACAGCGACCACTTTTTGACAGGCAAAACAATTGTGTTTTATGGCGCCTGCGCATTATCAATTACGCTGCTAAAGAGAGCGCGTGGCTCTTCAATAAAGATATAAAAAACTCACGCGAGTACGATCTTCACCGCTTTTTCCCGCAAAGTCCTGGCGTTGTAACCGCCCTGCTTCATGCTTGCTCGTGCACGATTGTATGTAAACAATAACATCAGCATCTATTCAAGTTCCAATTTATCTTAAACTTTTCGATTTTGAGCATTACAAAAATTAGTGGAGAATGGTGCATTTGACTATTTAATATCATGTGTCATCTGATTTGATAAGTTGCAGCCAGATATTTTATTTATTAATATCATGAAATTTTAGAGATGAGACATGTAAACAAATCATGCGTATCTGGGATCATTCAAAATACTAGTATTGCCAGTATGGGAGATATGTGTGTTGTAGTTTTGTGAATGTCAGAGTCCACTGGCCAGCGTTCAATTGAGTCCGAGTACAGCAGGTCTGAGTCTGCGGCGAATCCGAAGTCCATGCATGGGCCTGAGGTTCGAGTACATGGGACCCGAGCCCGAGTCATGGGACCCGAGTCCGAGTCCACAGGCATGAGTACAAGGTCGGAGGTGGAATCGACTCGCCAATGAGTCCGGACGGGAGTCCTTCTGTTCTAAACTCCACATTAGTAGTGCGTCACGCCCCGGCTCAATCTGCAAACGATGCGTAAAATCGTGTTCATACAGGCTGAGAAGAAACACTGAGCGGATGTTCCAGACAAACAAGATGTCTGTCACAAAGGAAATGTAAGACCAAACAAACACAATACAGTGGGCTATCTACACAGGGCCCCAGATCCGCTTAATGTATAAAGAAAAACATATGGGGTACTTCCAAGATTCCAGATGTTTGTGAACGTGCATTGGACTGTCTGCACGATGCACATCATGCCTTAAAAGCATGATTGTTGCGACAAATCAAATCTATCGCGCAAGTGCTGTGCACGTCAGTGCGTAAAGGAATCGCGCGTTATTAGTCGTGACACTGTGTGAGCAATAGAAACCGCGATAGAAGCGTGTTCCTATCCGCACTCCCTATATTTCGGTCTCAAGTTTGAGGGTGACGTCACTGTGCGCGTTAGGGTTTGCACCCTAGAAACGCACTGCGCTGGACTTTCCATTGCAACAGCACGTGAATAAAGCAGACACAATCGAAATGCTAAGCGAATGCAGAGTCACGTCCTTACGTATACGTTACCCTCAGTCAATGACCGACAACAAAGGAGTAACGCTGTGGGCTGTGCAGGGTGCAGTAACACGATACTCCATGTATGTAATATACCATGCAAGCCACTGGCCACATTGATCTGCTCGTGTAGATAGCCCCCCAGTAAGGGTTTTGTCAAAAATGTCCAGCTCAACACATGTATCATGGGTATATGGTATACTTTGAACATAGTAGCCTATGTGTACAATCACGAAAATACACAATACGTGATCATCAAAATCCTCAGTGCATGCATCCCAGCCCAGCCTTGCTTCAAATTACAAAATCGCAACTAACCGGCTCGGCCGCAAAGGGTGGACGAGCTAAATATTACTCGTCCATCCTGTAACAAAAACATCACTCGTCACATTTACTCTTCCCATTGCAAACAAAACTACTTGTGGTCTGCTTGACGGAAAACGAGAGAGTGAAGGCAACGCCAAATTGGAAACTAAAAATCCCAAAATATCACATTTCAAGTGCTTTTTTCTCAAAATTTCTTCATCCAAATCTTTGTTGGATGAGAAAGTGTTCAAAATAGCGTTTCTAGCTATATGCCAAAATGTTGAGAGGTCTGTTTGGTAGATTAAATGTAATTGATATGGCCAAGGAGTCGAATTTTAGCGGAATATGTGCATTGGTCTAAGTAACATTTCGACAACCTCTAATCCCAAACTTAGTACGAATATTAATGACCGTCGCCGCCTGTCAATAGTGAACTCTGCAGTGCCTGTCAGGTTCTGACTGATTGATACACGTGGAGGACCACTTCATTGTGTGAGCACCACCGCAGCCATTTTGGGTACCTTCACAGGTACTTTCCGACCAACTGCCTAGTAGGTAAAATTTTAGGCTATAGCGGAAGTGCAAAACATTCCATTGTTGTTTACTCGTTTTCTAATAAAAAACCCCCTCTATTTATAACTAATGGTGTCAACACATAAAAATGGACCTGAATGTTAAATAAAGTAGATTACTAAAATAATCACATTCATGCAAAGAGTACCTCACAAGTTACTTCCAATTGTAGCAGTAGTAATACAGTAGAAGTAGAAGAGCAGAAACAAAATTAGCATTAAGCCGTGGAGTTGCGGTGTGCTTTTGCCTATGTTGTAGTTTTTTTTTAGTTGTTATGTGCAGCCAGCAGCGAAAATATGGCAGTATAACTCCGTGGAGAGAAAATGTGGTTATTTTGTCTTGCCCTACAAGAATGTGAAACACGTACATGCAAACGAATACATTTAGTTGAAAGCTGCATTCGAAATATTACTATTGAATATCTTATTGTACCGTATGATTTTTACCTTCGGTTACACTTATTAAAATTTATAAAAGTAAGAGAACCAAAATATAAATTGGTCGTTTGGTTATCATAAAAGATATGGGCAAGTTATTAAGCACATTATTTATTTGCTTAACTATGTGAACGTTATACTCAACGAATTCTTTCCTACGCGTGTAGTAACGGAAAGTAATTATTCACTTGTACCTGAATACTGCCATGAGAGCGTTTTCAAAATGTCGTGGGTGAATGGATGAGTACGTAAAAATACATTTCGTGTCAAGGGTAAGATAACAAGTAGAATCACAATGGCAACAGATGCGTTTATATCGGTCATGTTGAAAGTTAATAACTTCTTCTTAAGTCCCATCAACATGCTTCTCGGATTTGATCCCAAGCAATTTTTACGCTCTCTCCAGTGGACCTTAAAGGGACGCAAGGATATTTCCCAGTGGGGATATTCTCTCAATTGTGTTTGAAAATGAAATGGACACGAACTACCATATAGAGTGTCGTGTTTCAGATTAAACATCATCTTTGAGGGTCAAACAATACACTAACTTGACCAGATTGTGGTCCAGGTGCAAAAAGCAGGTGGATGCGTCACTTCCACCTAGATGATAGCTTCTAATTCGAAGCACGGACACTCTTTATTTTATCTAACCAGCTGGAATTCCTCTCTCCCCATGGTTATTTGGACTTAGGCAAACGAATCATGAGAATATCCCATCCTCGGAGGGGACGTTAAGCGGGGGGGAGGGTCGTACCATGTCATGGGGAATCATAAGCTGCATACAGGTAATCCCAGACAGTGTCGATAAGAGTATAAGGTAAAACCTAGTCGTCCTGGAACCCTGGACATCGTTGGGAAACAGTGTCTGAACACTGAATAATGTACCCTGGCTAAAATAAGACAAAGTAAAACATAAATATAAAATAAAATTTTACACATAGCACAAAATATGTTCTCGGGGGTCATGAGGTCACCTGTCAAAATCTGTTCATAGGAATATGTTGAATGTCAGAACTAATAAATTGATTGCACGGACTCCGCGTTGCTGAAAGTACATATTTGTGGCTTTAAAACAATCTGTCTTGGAGGTAGGGGAGAAGGAATTGTACAAATCTGGGAGGTTTTCAATTGAAGAGGGGATTGTTCCATTGTATGAGTCTTATTCATGTGTGATGGACAAACTGAAACAATATACAGGGTGGTAAAAAAAAAGGTACAACCAAATTGAGCGATTGTTCATGGAAAAAACCGCTGCCGTCAGTCAATATTTTCTTCTGGTAGTGACATTCCCTTTTTGTTAGCTCTCATATAAAAATTATGGCATTAAAGTGATTAATGCGGATTCAAAAGTTACAGTGTCGGAAGTGCAAGGACCCATGTGAAAGACCGAACACAGTTACACGGTAGAGTAACCCAAAGAATACTCTTGGTTTTGCGATCAGCTATGGGATTTGCAGCATATCCTTTATTAATATACATTTGGAATAAAGTCAGGGAACACAAGTGACGTAACCAGTCTGTGGATGCGGGCGTGGGGGGGGGGGGGTAAGGGCGGGATACGCATCTTAAAATATTTGCCCCCTCCTAGCCCCAATAGGGATCAGGACCAAAAAGTAATAAATTGATAGTATTCACAGGTTACCGTGTTCACCTTGCAAAATGTGTTTTAGTTGATGGCCCCAAAAATTTAACTGGTTTCCATTCCCCTTGGTCCCCCCTCCCCCGATGGAAAATATTGGTTACCTAGTTGGGGGAGACCAGATTATCAAAATATGTTTAATTAAACAATTTTTGGACTTGAGGTAACAATTTTAATTTGTAATCTGCTGATTTCCACGTAGTAAAACTTCCCAAATACATGGATAGGGCTGAATAACAGATAAAGCATTAAAATGTTCCATTTTAAATATATCCTGTTAAATTTCATAAATTAAGTATTCTACATTATCAGTCAACACATGTCCTGCGTACATTTGAATACGGCGCCAAAAATCATCCTCGTAATTTATTTTGAAGCTCCTCAAGGCGGCGTTAGTAAGAGTATCACGTGTACAGTAAGTGTGCAATCTGTTCGGGGATGAAAATGGATACCTTCAAAAATAAAACGTAGCTTGATGGCTTATGATTTACAAAATTAAAAAATATTGTGAAAGCTGATAACATTAATATCTAACACATGAATTAATTTGGTAGATTCCGTTAAAGTTCTCATAAAAAAAATCCCTCATTGGTTGTACTCTTTTTCTGACTCACCCTGTAGTGGGTAAAAAATGACAATCCTTTCTCAATTTGGGAAAGAAGGTTGAAGATGTTTTGAATTGCTAAAACGCACCTAGTTTTTTTCAATACTTATCAATCTCGATTTGTTGGGATATTTGTCTCACTAACATAGCCAAAATATGCATTTTCAATGCAAAACGTCATTGCCATACACCTGAAATCGGAGTGAGCTTTGTTAACGAGCAAAATGTTATTAACCTTCCACAAATGGGCAGAAATAATATAATTGCGATTACATCCCTGACAATATATGAATCAACGAGTTACGATCCTTTTCTTATGGCGTTAGTTTTATTTCAAGTAATAACAAGCAAACAATTTGATTTAGGGACACTACTCCCGTGTACATACTTCTGGAAGCAAATATGACATGCAAACCAAGGTTGTTAATAAACTATATATACTATTGATTATTGTTGGACCCGTCGAAGGCCTTCGAGACCATAAATAGTATTGTTCTAGACAAATTGATGCATGGTGTTAGAAGCATTGTCTCCGATTGATTCACGAATTAGCTTACTTCAGAACGTTTCATGGTTAAGATGTGTCAAAAGTGTCTCTAATTGTTTTAGTTATTGTTAACAATTTAAGACCGCTGTCCACATAGCGTTTCCAGAGGTGTTGTTTGCAATTAACAGGAGTCGTGAGGATGGCATAACTTCTGCTCCAACCATTATGAGGTAAGGTATGCTAATCTACCAAGGGCTCAGTTCAGTAACAGCAGCTGACCATGCATGCACGTTTTGGGTATCATGAATCATAATAAAAATCCAGGGTGTGTATTTGCTCAATACACTGGTGAATGAAAGCTATTGAACTGTGCCATGGGATTGAGATTTTATTAGCTCATAGTGAACCATTGCATAATAATTGGTTCTTAGTGGACACACAGGCGATCCCATCGCAGCGCCATATGTTTGTTTATAGATGACGCCACGGAAGGTGAAATAAGTTGTGAATATGAATTTCACTCATGTTCATAGGAGTCATCATGTCGTCCACTTCTAACAGAGTACAATTCTTTCGAGCTTTGTCTTTGGACAACCTATGTCTGCTAATCTGGAGACAATCGTCAAAATGGTGAAAAGGGAAAGTACGTCATGT
Source organism: Ophioderma brevispina (assembly GCA_023653785.1). Classification (NCBI taxonomy): domain Eukaryota; kingdom Metazoa; phylum Echinodermata; class Ophiuroidea; order Amphilepidida; family Ophiodermatidae; genus Ophioderma; species Ophioderma brevispina. Next base: position 64,266 of record JAMKCH010058877.1, on the reverse strand, counting down.
GATATGAATTGTTCATTCTCCTCTATCATTACGGCAGATAATTCTTTAGCACGGTTATAAAATTATTGACATGATGCCGGCGACATCTGCTATATCTGCTATAAGGATATTGATGTTTTATATCCAATGTTCAGTTGTTCTGGATTTAATATGTATAAGAGCTAGGGCTGGCTTCTCAACTGACGGTCGAAAGCCGGTTCATGGTTGTTGAACTATATTTCATTGTTTGGAACAAAAAACCGGTTCTAACCGGACAGAACCGGTAGCAACCGGTGGCCTATAGTCAAGTTGAAGCCGCCCCTACACATAGAGAAAAATCATAACATTGTGTAAGCATACAACTTCATAATAATGTTTGTTTTATTTATGTCAAAAGGCATATAAGGGCATTAACATTAACAATCAAATTAGGGTGGTGCTGATCGGTTGGCGCCGAGATAGCGATTAACCTCCTTGTTGAAACAGGCCCGCTTCTGCAGATACGAGATATATTCTGGAAGAGCATTCAGAGCGTTTGGCTCAGGAGTTCTGAATTAGTAAATTGTACTTAAAGGAGAACCTGTAGTAAGAATATCTTATATAATTTGCGCGATCAAATCATTATTGAACACATATCGAGTGGTTTCATGAAAAAACGGGATAATACTAACCATAAAAAAATGAATTCAAACATTTTGTCTGACCACGCGCTATTTGAATTTCGCGCTAGTGTATATGGGATATGTATACGTGTTATGCGATACGGACGGCACAGTAGCGTCATACACTTTCACACATGACGCTTTCATATTGTGTAATTCCTATGGCATGTATGATGCAAGCGTGTCGGCGGTATCACCTAAACACGTTATATCCTAGCGCGATTTTTAAATAGAGCATGGTCAAACTAGATTGTTTTAATTCATTGTTATGGCTAATATAATTCGTTTTTCGATGAAACCACTCGATATGTGGTCAATAATTATTTTATAGAAGTATTGTATAATACTATTCGTTATACGGGGTTTCCTTTAAGTAAATATTGTTTTTTGCTTAACTTATATGGAGTTCCATGCTTACATAATTTGTAATTTCCTTGTGTATATTAATTAAAATCAGTATTGCAGTCGTGTCATGGTTCATTTGGCAAGGGGAAACGAACGTGACAGGCTTCCATGCAAGATCCCATTGCGTGCATTGTTCCAACAGGTTCCAACAGGATGCTGTTGGACCTGCCGCCTCTAAGGTGCTTTGTTTCTGTCTGGTTATATATTATTTATCTATCATTCCTGGCATTTGTATTTCGAGAAAATACGGCATATTTTTTTCATGCGCACCACTAATTAGCAGGTTTAATTTTTACATCATATTTTTTTCTCACAAATTTCACAACATTACAACATATTTTTCACAAATTCACCATTTCACAATACTACATTTTCATAAATAATCTAAATTATACAATAGATGTATTACATTCTAATACTCTTCTCACGGTTCGCGGGCCACGATATGAGAAATGGGATTAAATAAAGCTTTACTATCCTATCATAACAGAACGGAGTGAGAGCATGGATGGGGGCCATACATGGAGCGAAATTGGCTTTTGTTATTCGTTCAAACGGCTCTTAGAGGGCAAATGTTCGTTTCCCCTTAACGTATCCTTTTGTATTGCGGTTTATTTCGATTTGGATAACAAGGGTGAATATTAATTTATACAAATTTATTAATTTTTGAAGATATTGTGCTACGGGCTTCTCTGAGACAATCCGTAGTACAACTCATTATAACCATTAATATGTAATAATGCATTTTCTTTTCACTACGTGCATTAGCGTTATAATTTATGATATTATTATTTATGAAAATAATTAATTTCTCATAGCTTATTAATAATAATAATAATAATAGCATAGATTTATATAGCGCTTATGCTATTGGCCCTCTAAGCGCTTTTACAAATGGTCGCTGATCACTGTGCCCCAACCATACCATCTAAACCATTTAGCAATCAATTTAAGGGATCAGCAGATCGGTAATCACGCTTTCCCTTATCATCAAAAATGGGCAAATTCTAATTCTCATCCTTTGGCGATTTTTTTTTTTACATTTATGCTTTAACCTAGCGATGCATCCTTTATAGTGCTCAGGATGGGGAATCGTTGGCCGCCACAAAACTCTCCCTTGAAATCGTCCGGTCCCATTGTCCAAACCAATGGGACCGCCCAAACCACGTGCTCGCATGTAATTGACCTACAGATATAATACAAGGACAGCAGCGCTTGTATTTTAAGATATGGGGTCTTTTTTTGTCTTTCAAGCTTTTACACAAACATTCGGAGTTAAATTACCATGTGTCATTATCTTGTACACTGTGTAACTATGGAAGTACTGGTTTTATGTGTACCTGTTGCATTTTGGATCAGCAAGCAATTTGAAAGTGCATTCAAGTTCCGGCCCCTGTTTTTCTGTCGAGAATACCGGGAAATATCCGCCGACTTCCTACTCTACCTACCTGCATAGGTAATTACGAGCGCGCGGCTTTATTCGAATCGGGCTAGTCCGACCTGTCGCATTCCTAAACCAACTTTGTTGCTTTTTATTGTCCTATTAACATTTGATAGTTAAAGGTGGATTTCGTGATTTCAGCACCTTCTGTTTTATTCATTGATCACTAGATATCCTTAAGGAAAAGCTTATTCTCAAAATTTGAGCTGATCCCCGATTTGCGGTTTTCTGTTATGAGTAATCGCTCGTTTCCCACGGTCCCATTTTTTCCTGTCCGTGTTTACGGACAGAAAATACAAACATTGCGAATTTCTTAACAGATGCAACCAAATTTTTTTTTTTTGTTTTGCACTTAAGATATTGGGCACACTTGGATTACTAGGCTAACAGTTCAGATGATATTAAAAATCGCAACATTTTTTAGGGAAAGTCGGGGGACGAGGCGTGATCCGAAATGCCCCTTTAAGAACAGTATGCACTTTGGCAAATCAAGAGGCGTTCAAAATGACGGCCAAAATGGGTAAAATCCTTATATCAATCTCAGGTGCGGCAGGAATATGGAATATTACGACGGTGGAGCAATTGGTAAGCCTGTTTTTTTAAATGAAATTCAAATTTAGACTCCTGGGTTGGTTTTCCTACCCCGTCAGGACTACTGAGTCTACTGAGACCCATTTTGAATCGACTTTCGAAATTTTTCTTCAGGGTTGCTTATGTCTAATGATATCCAATTTTTTCGACATTCGTTAAATGTCGTAGTAGCCGGCTGAGTATTGGTAAAGTTATGCCTAATTGAACGAACCCATGCCAGATTTGAAAGTTGCCCTAAACCCCTATAGAGATGGAGAATTGGTCATCCAGCAAAGAAGATGAATGCATGACTTCCCCATCTGTAGCGGTATAGATGGTCATAGGGTTTTACTGCACTCTAAATGCACGGGGTGTTTCGGTCAAGTTGCAGCGTCAACAAACTCAGCCGATCGACATCAATGAGGTTCAAAATAACGCGTAATAACATAATACACTGTAATTTCGACTTGACAGACACATTTCAGGGTGGGCGTACTTTTTGGTGGTTTTATTATGAAATTTATTGCTGAACGTCATAGAGCAGGGGGTTATACTTTAAAATCCAATGGGCCCATCTTGGCAAACCTTAATCAATTGAGTTCACAGAGACACATTAAGGTGATTAAATTTCCACTGCATCACAAAGTTATGAAATATCGTAGGTCTCCTGACTTTTGCCAGTGTTTGTAAATGCTTATGATTTTGGTATAATTGCTACACAGAAGATTGACATGCATCAAACAGATTATCATTTTAATGACATTCCAACCGTACTGACTCATTTGATTACTAAACTTTCAGTGGACTCGATAACAAAATTTCGTATACTTCACTTTGTACAAGATGCTTATTCATCGTCGTATCCAATCCATTCGTTTTCGTTATACGCATATGAAACCTGCCCTCCGTAATCAAATTCACGAGTGAATTTTTTCTTCACTCCGTCACAAATCTATAAAAAACATTACATCTTAGTGTAATTTAATGGTATAAGAGAAATAGTAATGTTATATGATGATCCGATGACATGACTATAATAACAACGATGAATGACGATACGATGATTATTATTATGATGATTATACAAAAAGATCTTGTTAGGGTGCAGTTCCCTTTTTCCAGGTAAGAGGTGGTACCCTAAGGTGCAGTTCCTTTTTCCAGGGGTAAGAGGTATCCTAACCCTAATTAAAACTACCAAAACACCAATAGAACTCAATGAGCTAGGCTATGTCCAAAAAGATGCGATGACGTCATTGTACCAACACTCATATGGGCACGAAATCGCTGGCAGGGCCAGCGACTTCCTCGTGGCCTGCCATCCCTGCTCATGGGAATGGTGCGCCGGAAGCCCCGGGTTCGAATGCCGCCACGAACGTCCGGTCTTCTTTAGCTTCTATCCCTTTACCCCTTCCCTTCTCTCCGGTAGGCTTAGTGGGGGGTTGTAGTGCACAGATATCATGTGAGTGTGCAAATTTGGATTTTTTTAAAAATTATGAATTTTGGTACACAAGTACCATTATGCATTGATAATTTAAAAAAAAAGCAACACACATTGCATTGCCCCAGCGTGGATTTCAAGGTTCCACAGGGGTAAGAAATTCAAAATGTTCCGATCGTGTTGAAAAGCACACCACGATGTTTGTCTGATTACAAGGATTCCAAAAAGGTACAGTTTATGCTACCTATGGCTTATAGTTTTGGAATTATGGGATTAAAGCTGTCAAAATGGTGAAAAAGTGAAGTTTGATTTGTACAGGGTTCAAAAATGAAAAGTTGCTCTAATTTTCATAAAACGTATTTCAAATTGTTGGTTCAGCTCATAGAATGAAATATAGAATATCTTGACTATCTTACGTGTTTGTTTATATTAACCAAAATGACAAACAAAGTCAACATCCATTGACAGCTATTGGATTCTATTGACCTGTGACCTATTTTGTTGAAAACTAAGCATAACAGATGATGCAAACTATTCCTCATTTCATTAATTTAAGCTAGGGAAACAATTTACACCACATATTACCTGAATTAAAGCAACTTTTAACTTTTGACCCATGCACACAACAAAATTGCCTTTTCACCATTTTTGCAGTTTTACCCCTTAACTCCGAAACTAAGGGGTTCCCAAAAAGTAAGTTCCCCCTAAAATTCGAGGACATTTCCTTGGATAACTTCACTTAGAACTGGATCTTTAGAAAATTTCAAAAGTTTTGAAGAGAGGAAACATTTGGCTCTGCCACAAAAGTCGTTGCTTTTCAAAACACTTTTGGCATCAACACACACTCCCTTTTTCAAAAAATGATGTTGTCAGAATAAGTGGCACTTTGCCGTGTTCAAAGGTCTAAAGTCAAGAAATTATCAATTTACAACGATATCATTTTCTTTTTTTATATTCATTGCGGTCTGAAGTAAATAACCTTAAAACATGAATGCATAGGCAAACAAATGAACAAACAAGACAACTATTTTTTTTTTTTTTTTTGAGATAACAAAAGCAACACCAATCGAAATGTAAAGCAGATTGACACAAAGGAGAACACTACACTGACTCAACGTGGAATTATCCCGCAAGAATGCAACCTGATCATCAAACAGAACATTAGCAAATTGGTAAACAGCATGTGTTGCTAGCAACACTACAATGATGTCATCAGTGCAGGTGGGAAGAACATAGAAGAAAGAAGAAGAGAAAGAAACATGACTATGGAGTCTCACCCCTGAATGACAACAAAACGATTAAGCTTATGCTTGATTTGACTCAGGCATTTCAAACATACCTCTTTCTTTAATAAAAAAGAGACAATTATGCACAGTAAATTAATGACTAGTTGATACTGATGAATGTAAAGCTTTACCATCGCATTCTTTATTTTGCCTGCATATTGTCTTGTTTGTTTATTGGTTTGCCTATGTGCAATGTCTTAAGCTATTGACTCCAGATTCGCCAATGAATATGGGAAATGAAATCGTTGTTGTAAATGTGTTTAATTTCTTTACTTAGACCTTTGAATACGGGTAAAGTGCCCACTTTTTCTCGGACAACATATTTTTGCAATTGTTGTTGATGTAAGATGTTTTTTTGAAAAGCAAGGACTTTGAGCAGAGCCAAATGTTTTCTCTCTTCAAAACCTTTTAAAATTTCGACTCCTGTTCTAAGCGAGTTATGCAACGATATGTCATTGAATTCGGGGGGGAACTTATTTTTTGGGAACCGCGTATAAGCCATTACATAGTCAAAAACATACCTAAACATACTTGAGCATTTTAAAATTTTGAACCTGTATCACCTGATACCAGGCTGGGGTCCATAAGGCGGATTTGGGGAAAGGGCTTCCATAATTTTATGGATTATCAATAAACTAAAGTACTTGTGTGTGAAAAATGCCCAATTATCCGGAAGGGCGCACTCTTTCATGTTTACGTAAAGATTTAGACAAGAACTTGGTCAACGGAAATGTGATAATATATGGTAATACGAGTTTCATTTAAACATGTACTAATATAAAGTATAAGAAATATCATTAATTGAGAGGGAAAACAGTTTGAGTCAAGTTAGTTCGATCGGGAGACATTAAAATTTATATGAACATCGTTAAATGAGGAGGGAAAACTAAAAGAAAAATTAAACAATACCTAAATATGACAAGGTGCCTGGTGATTATTTGGTGTTGTACTTCCCAGGTTGCCCAGGTCGTTTGCAGGTGCTCCAATACCATGACTCTTACCCCTAATGTATACGTGAGTACCGAAGTAGCAATCCCAACATGAAGTTTGTGAGGTGGACATCCACCTTGAAGGTATGCGTCGACTGCGTCGTCCTGCATTTGAATTTGAGTAACATACTAACAATTTACCTTCGAACTTTTCCTGTTTCGGAGTAATTTCTGTATAATTATTATATAGAATTGTTCTAATCAACATATTTGCTGTACAACAAGACAGCAACATGAACAAAACGACAAACCAACGACTCTCTGAAATAAAATGTAGGGTGTGGAGTGAGATCGAATATGCGTTAAGAGAAATTCGTTTCAAAAGGCTATTTTCATAGTTTATGAACTTATGAAGAACAAAAATTGTAGAAATATCCATAAAGTGGTCGTGTTCGCGTATGTTTTTGTTGGGGACAATCTTGTTTGAAATACAGCGAAATTTAAAAAAAAATTTAAAATAAGTAGCCAAAAAAGAGTAAATCCCGGGAACTTTTAAGCAAAATTACTGGTTTATTTGCATATAACGGAGTACGTCAAGCTGCATTGTGCAGTAGACGAGCTCAATGGTAATCACGCGGCGAGATTAATTGTCACTGCCTACAACACGAACGATATTCCTTGACAGAGCCACGTTTAATTTTATATTTTATTTTAAGTTCAAAATACATTACAACTCTTGACTCGGTGAGATGCCTCCGGAATTAATTGTCCATACATATATTTCTTGATCGACGGGTGATTTCAGCCACGCAATAACATCTTGAAAAAACTCATGGTCCAAAATGGGTGCTCGCCCACATCTCCTACACATCGACGGCAACTGCCCTGTGTATGGAAGCTGGTCTTAGCATTAAATGCCTCCTGCCGGCTTATCACAGGATGGTTCGGCCAAACACCAAGGTAGAAACTAGAGGTATTGCTTCAACAACAGACATCGAGTAGTAGTGTAGCGAGCAGCAAGAGCTAGCTGCCAAGTAACTGTCATGTGAAAAGACCTTATGTCCGGACAGAGACCTGCCTTAAATCCAGAGAGAGTTTCTTAAGCAAAGTCCACCATCTGAAATCAGTCTTCAGGCAGTATACGAGAGTCGCATTTGTGGAAAGAAAGACTTGACTATCAACCAAGTCTTGGCCAATTATGTACCTGGCTTTGATGTAGTCAGTTGATAGGAAATGGTAGCATATTGCTACTGGATGGCCATTAGACAGTACTGCCAGCAAATGTGCCAGTTTAGAGTGTACAATGAGGTTGTGACTGCTCTCACCCCTATTATTCTCATCACTTCAATCTACCCATGGTTGTTTTGGTGGAACAAGGGCAAATAAACCATGTGAGAGCACCGTCCTTCGGAGGGGACGTTAAGCGTCGGTCCATGTATGGGAAAGTCACATCCATACATGCTTGTCAAGTAGGTTCGAAGAGTAGTGGTGTTACCCTAGCTGTCCTTATCCACCAGTGCTGTTGGGTCTTTGGGAAAGATACTTAGTCTAGACTGCCCTCGTCGACCCAGGCGGACAATTGGGTGAAGCTGTTATGGGGAATGTTACACATCTAAGTGCTGATAGGAGCTGCGCTACGGTTGCGCCCCTTAGTTGAAGAGAAATGATTCTGATGATTTTCTAGTGACGGTAATAAATATCGGACCTGGAGCCTGCCAACTCCAGGGCCATGAGGAAAAAACATCTTCCCCGCATATGTGAGCCTATCGGGAACTTGGTCACAAACGTCCGCTGTACCCTTTAAGACACGTGTCGCACCAGTCAATTAGTAGTCGTAGTAAGTAATAGTAAGTAACATTATTGCGTATTGAACCTCCTCATCGTGAGCCCCACCAGCACTTTCCACCTGGAGCTGACTCTATGGGCTGCTGACTGAAATGGCGATTTTGCTCCAACAGATGAGAACATAAACTGGCCGATCTAAGGTTTCCTGTGCAGAAGTGGACGCTACTGGAAGCAGATCAGGACACTACCTGTGATGTGGAAACTGCACCCACAGCAAAGGAAACATCTGCTTGGTCTGCCCATGTTGGAGCCACAATGCACAAAACAAGGGATCTGGCGAATTCAGTGATGAAGACGCCCCCCCCAGACGTTGTACCCAACTCTGGGTGGATCATATTTTGAGAACCACGGTGTTTTGGACACGATAAGAGAAGAAGCCAAGAAGACAGTACAAATTATTATAGTCCTAAAGCTATTGGTGGCTTTAAACGTCTCCTAGAGTCAATCGACCGGCAGTGTTGGTTATGCCCGTGGTTTCGCAGCATTAAAGGTGGCTTTCGTGATCCACAGCCCTCGTCCCCCGACATTCCCTCAAGCATTTTGAGGTTTTCTATCATCTTAACCGTTTGCCTAAATATAATAGGTGTGCTAATATTATGTGCAAATTCGCTCTACTCTGGAAAGAAGGAAATTCGTTAATTTTGGATTTTGTAACGGACATAAATTACAACACAGTGCCCTATTGGCAGTGGGTTGGCCCATAATACAAACATTGCTCATAACGTCACAAGCAGCCCGTCAGAATCAACTCAACTGAAATTTCGGAAATAACCTTTTTCCGTGCATCTATAGTGAACCAGAAACAAAAAAATGAGGTGCTATGATCACGAAAATACACCTTTAAATTGGAGCTTATTTAACGGTAGCCTATGACTCTACCGTGTGCAAAGAGGACCAGGGATCGGGACGGTCAGACACCTATTCAGACATCTATTCAATTATGCCCGCTAGTAAGTCTGTTATATTTCTAGTCTAAATATATGCATCCAGAGGATACTTTTCCTTGACATGCGGGTAATTGAGGTTGTAGACCATGAGCTACAAGCATCGGATTTTCCGTTCGTTGCACCACCCCAATGGTGATTCATTTCCCATATATCACTTGAAGGAGAGGGTTCCCCCTAATTAGGATAGATGGGGTATGTTTCCGCCGAAAAAAGCTGAACCGTTAGCGTTTTGTCCTGGCCCATTTCAAAAAAATGGCACATCCTTGTTTTACGTAAAACCGCCATTTAATTTCATTACAGATATAAATTTCATCCACGATAGGCGAAACTCAAGTTTTAACCAGGGAACAACAATCAATGGGATTGTTACTTGGCTGTCTGCCGATTCCCGTAATCAGATTGTCACGTTCATTCAGCACACTCCGGTTGGAGCTTCCGCGGTGGGAAATATTTAAATTGCTTCGACAGATAAGGGACATAACAACGGCGCCCAATCAAGCAGTGGACACACAGCAACCAGTTATGCCATGTACGAACCTCAGTGGCAGATGGCATACCTATAGTATATCAAATACTGTTTGCCGCTATCGTCCATGGCCAGCGTCTATGGTGCAGTAACCAATTTGCTGAGTCACTGGCAGGGGCTGTTTTAACTTCCTATAAAGGGCGCTACCATCATATAGGTGTCCAAGATGGCCGCGCACAGGGGGCCAGACATGAGACAAAAGGTTGCCAAACTCAATAATTTCTCTTTGCAATTGCCTTTAAAGCTCAGGCATGGACCATCTTAGGGGTTGTGAGGCCTGCAGAATTCAAAATTGCATAACCAAATAGTAGACGTCATCAAAATACTTTTCTGATTTGTCGAGGAAAGTTTTCAAGGATGAAATCCCGACCCCTATACAATACAATGACTGATGCAGGACATAGGGTTTGTTGACCCAAGGAAGTGATTTATTTTAAAAGCATTTTGAATTCCTCTGACGTATCTCCAAATTAGTTTTCTGATTGGTATAAATATTTTTCAAGATTAAAGCGGACCACTCTAATACTTCGGTTGATGCCTATTGGATATGGGGTTGGTGACCTCAGAAATCGAAGGGAACCTATTTTTAAGATCCGAGGACGGTCAATCAAAAAAAAATTAATGGTGTTCTGTTTGTTCGGAGAATATTTTTTTAAAGCCTAAACTCAGAACAGACCACTATATAATACAATGTAGTCAGGGGAATTGTGGGAACAGGGTGGACATGAAGTACCGACTTTTTCGTTGATACGATTTTTTGTCAATGATGACCTAAGCTAATAATTTCTGGAGGTGTGCAAAATGTGCTGCAGGCCATTTTTATAGAAATCCAATATGGCGCTATCACTCCAAAATTCATTCAAATGGCCATAATTTATGCACTAAATCCAGGTTGTAAAGCACGGGAATCTTTTGGATCAATTACTGACGTGATTTGATACAGCATTACCATCAAATTCACTCAATGTGGCACCCTAAAACCCAATATGCCCTGAAATAATTCAAGGGACCTTTAACTAATCAAATATTGTGATGGAGGCATAATTCTGGACTCTATACACAGTAGGAACTCACATCGGACATTGTAAGGGTGTTACACCACCAAGCTTACCAATAAAGATGGAAGCCAATAGGGCTGCTTTTAAGCTTAAAACTTAGCAAATTGTCATATATCATATATATTGGCCGTCATATTTGAATTTAAGCATGTGTCAAAACAAATATACAGATACGAGTTAATAAGTGCTCAAACTTACATCTCACACTTTAATTTAAACTTTAATAATCATTTTGGGGTATACTTAATAACATTAAGATGTATCGTAATTTAAGGGTTTAAGAAGAAAAAGGGCAGCCACATGGCCCCATTCTTAACATTTTTTGCATGTCAAAAAGAAACAGAAATTCCCGATAAGAATGTCAAATGGTCAAATTTACTATATTCCATACCTTAATTGCACCTTTGCTAATAAAATTAGTGATGTAATGACATATATACATATGTAGGGTTTATGACGAGTTTTAAAGGCGACGGTATTACAGAAAAATGCCAAAATAGGGTTTCTAGTATCAAATAGCAGTATCTCATAAGTGTAAAGCATAAAGCATGCATATAGACACTGAAATCAAGCCTCTAAAATGCCAAAAATGTGCAGAACACTTGAGTATCCGGATGGAGTCGGGAAATGCCATTCTAAAGTGTTAAAGGTGCAACGAGAGATTTTGAGGCAACCCATAATATTGTTGTATAATAATAATATTGTTGTTTTGTTTATTTGATACTTGTAGACTTCTTACTAAGCATTTGGCTACAGAAGTCTTAAAGAGAGAGAAAACAAGGGTGATTTTGATTGCTTGTATCAATGTAAAAATAGGCTGAATTTCGTATTTGCTCCTATACGAAATTACGAAAGAAAGTCGCATTTGTTGTACCAAAGAAACCTTTTCCAGCTGAATCCTTTCAGTGGGGGTATTTTTGATGGAAAGCTTTCAATTAGGGCAAAAAATCAGTCTTTCGATTTTTTAGGCACACCTGATATGTGAAATCTCCTCGTGGCACCTTAAAGTAACACTAGCAGAGTGTGATCAATTGTAACAGATTTTGAACACCTGCAGAACATATTTTAGGTGATCAGTATGTATTTCAAGTTGCGTAAATAGGTATAATGGAGGAGTTAAGATTTCAATTTAATGATTTTGAGAGCATATTGACCTTTTGGCAAACATATTGGTTTGTTTTTGTTGGCTAATGTAATGATGAAATTACTTACCAACACTTTCTCGTACTTAAAACACCGGAGTAGCGAGAAATACTTGTCTCTATAGGAAATACTTAAAGGGAATTTTCGTGATTTTTGACATGGTAGCAGCCATTTGGATTTCAAAAAATGCACACTGTAACAAATTTTGCACACCCCCTCCCAAATGATTGGCTTAGGTCCTAATGAATTAAAATATATCATAGAAAAAGTCTGTACTCCATTTCATCCTTCAGGCTGGTGTGCCTAAACTTCACCTGACTAATGGTTGAATGCATGGAATAAGGTTGGTGACCAAAGGAATCAGTGGAAGTATTTGTACGTTTCTATGACGTCATAAAAATGTGTTTTTGAGTGTCGAGAAATATTTCATTTTTCTCTGAGTTGGTTAACTCATAAAATGATGCTAGTGTTTCAGATGCAAACGATTTCGAGTAATTTTTTTGGTCATGGTAAAGGATAATCTTTCCTTAGAATATCTGTGTAAATTTAAAGCGGGGATCGACGGAAATACTCTAAACTTTATATAGGTAACTGCATGGTAAGCGTATGGGTACATGTAGGTCTACGCGTATCACGGTCGACTAAGTACGCCACCACGTGGCATTTTATTCTATTTTGGTCGTACCGGCGTCATAAAACAAGCCCTATAGTTGAGACTGCAAGAGACTGCCAAGTAAATTTGGAATCATTATAAAGAACAATCTTTGCTAAAACGTTATGATCAATGTAGAGGCGGAAATCGACGGAAATCATAAACTTCGGTTATATTTCAAAAATGATGATTTCAAGAGTTTTTCGACGTTTAGGATTAAATTCTTGAACGGGAGAAATTGTGTTCACCGTATCTTTATTCCGCAAAGAAAGACTTTACACTATATAGAAGCATAGATAAAATTAAAATTACCTTTAAGAGATACAGAGTTTTGATTGCATATTGATGTATTTTTAAGCCTGGAAATAATTTTAGAGCAATTTGAACTTTAAGGGAGAAAATATAACTTCAAAACTATACAAGAGTTAAAACTTTTGGAATATATTCTTGAGAGCACCGTCTTTCCAAATAGCAATAAAAAATTAAAAAACAGTGGTCGCCAAATTAGGGTTTTGGCACACTTTGACTCTGCCCGGGCCCACTGTGCGCCGCAAGGAGGCTATTTTGCTACATGAACTTAAAATGACAAAATTCTCAAAAACGAAAACTTGTTTTAATAGTTAAAAAATCAAAAAAGAATTTATGACATTTATATTTTACGTAGAGCTTGTTTTAAAGATGGCGGTGATTGTATTCGCTCTAGGGTACGTAAATCAGGAGGAAAAGCACCCTACCCATCTTTTCGATATTATTAAACAACCTTTATGACCATAATAATTTCCAAGATGTAAACAATATTAAAGTGGGGTTTGACCAAGAGAGTGCGGGTACTATAGCTGATTACTAACTTGCGGACATTTAACGCTAGTTTTAAACTGACTCTTTAATAGTCTCATAGGAAGACAAAAAATTTTGTATCAACCTGATTGCAAAAAAAATCATAATAAATGGTGTGGACTGTATTTAGGAACTACTCAGTGACGTCATAGGTGTTTTCCAGTAATAAAACCAAAATTGCTTATGAAGAAGTGAAAAAGTTGTCTGATATGGTGACATAACTTTCTTTCGAGGACATCCAGTGCTATCTTTGTTTCTGACTTGTACCACGAGCTCATTCTACCTCTCTTCCTGCAGAGATCATCTTCCTTCCCAGCGACAAAATCGTGTGGAGAGGTCGGCAAGTGTCGACTGCGGAAAATAGGTTACTATGTTCTTATTATGTCGAAAAAGATGTGCATGGTAATTTTGTTCTTGACGCATAACCCCCGCAGACGCGCGCAAGTGGCTATAAGCCTGCTTAAAACTAACACGGGGATTCCGTATGACTCATTTCAGCCACGCTAAGGGTATTTAGCCGGCTAACTTTGTATTCTGTTTGTAGACTTATGGACCCATCTTTTCACATCAGAGGGGACAATTGAATATTAATTAGTAAAGAACAAATAAAGATGTTGAATCTTAAAAAGGGATTTTATTATGGAAAACACCATTTTTGGAAAAAATAAAGATTTGATGACGTCACGCATTGTTGGTTTATTATTTTGTTACGGGGGACCCATTCAGGTAAAAATAACGTACGGATCCCTACATTGGAAAAAGCAACCGATTATCGTCATCGTACGTCGGTTTTGAACTCAAGTAGGGAAAAGGTAATTTTGTATGTTTGAGGACATAATACAAGGTGTCTTTTGGAAAAAATAATAGACACTTTGGGCAGGAGGGTCTTGTAAAGACCTTGATTTAACATAGTCGGATTTAGAGTTATATCGGTCGCCCCCGAATTGAGCAAACTGATATCTGATACCAGACACGTGACCTGGTAACTGACACGTGACACCAAAACTATTCATCTCGTACCGTTTATAACTACATACGGCAAAGCAGCAAGCATTGCTGGATCTATGTTGTCACAGCGTAATCGATTAAGATGTGAGACTATACACCGCGGTTCTGTACAGGGAGGGTAGGCCCGATGTGCTCGATTTGGGCATTGGGGATTTCCAAACGGTAATGGGTGAAGCTGCTACATGCATTTACTATGGCAGTCTCGCGGTCCCAGTGACATTAAAAAATATCTCTTAAACCTTTGTTCAAAAGATCGTAGTAATATCATGTAAATAGAAAAAACATATTGAGTTCAATCAATATGCTCTGGTAACTTACCTGGCAAACTCAAACTCCAGAAAACTTCCCCTGCAAAGTAATCTCTATCAAACATAATACCCTTGAACATACGCGCATGGCTCAGAGCTATGCGCTCTGTAGCCATGCGCATTGATACACTCTAATATCAAAACGCCCTATTATAGTTTTATTATACACCCAAACATTGCACTCTGGATTTATGTCCCCTGGAGAGGGTATAACCGCAGCCATCATGAGTTAACATCACGTCCGCATATAAAAAATGTCATTAATCTCTTTTGGTGCTCTCAAGATAGTACTCGCATTCTTACCCCATTAATTTGGCAATTTTATTATATTAAACAAAACCAGCCTCCTCACGGCCATATGGACCTTAAAATGTTTTGAAGTCTACTTCAGGAAGGTAAAACTATATTTCATTTAGTCCTGGATAAAGTTCCTATCTATAATGAAAATACAATAGCAGTTTTAAAACAATGACGACCATTTTGAAATAGGCACTACGCGCTAATGTGCGACAGTTTGGGGCGGAAACATACCTAAGCCTAGTCAGGGGAACATCCCCCTAAGATGATATATGAGAAAAATTAATCACCAGGTGGTGCAACAAACTCGAATTTTAAAGGCCCGTACAGAAACTGGCTTCACTTGAATTATCGCCACGAAGTATTCAAAGCTGAAAAGAGACTTGCGCCACATACAATTAGTACCCCTGATGATGCAACAAATAAAATTCGTGTGATGGGCTTCCACCGCAATCACTCACACGTGGAATGCCATAGCTAAATCCGAGGTCTATATCTCCATCCTATAGTAATTAAGAGAAAGAAACTGTATGGCTTTATGTTGTGTTAATAGACTTATGCTCGCGGCAGAATCCGCGAAGACTATAAGAGATTGCTTTGGCCGGAATGAGATTTTCCAACATTGCGACCGAGGCTGAGGAATAATTATTTGAGATTGTTCAGATACATTATTTGTGGGCAAAATGTTCGATTATATTAACAATAATAATCGGTAATTTTATCAATAATTATATAAGAGTTCAGTGTTAATAATTTTGTGATAAAGATAGCATATGAATGACTGAAAACATATCGTTATGAAACGCCTACTAATTAGGAATATATCCTGGTTCCGTTTCTCCTGGTGGCGCTAGAAAATCCTATATGAGCTAGACGGTCGCGGCAAGAAATACCAATTTAGCCATTGTAATTGGTTAACACGTAAAAGCGAAATCTTGACGAAAAGTTCTGATTTGTGAACGGATTGAGCAGCAAATCCGGATTATGATTTGGACGGATACCGCCAGCAAAATCGGCTTATGAAATGGCCAATGTCTGTCTAGAAGGAGTAGGGATGGAGGTCTGTGTGGTCAGCACTGTAAAAAAGGATCAACATATGGCTATTCCTTTTTTCCTAGATGAGCTAGAGTAGCCCAAAACTGTGGTGTCTGATGGGGTGTCTTTTTTTACTTTTTCTGTTCTTTTTTGGGTGCATTGTGTGAGGGTCAAGCTCATATACCATATTACTTTCCCCCAGGGTCCTCCCTTAGTTGACAGGAGTGGGGGGACATAAAAAATGTCAACATTTCACAAAAAAAGTCAGCATTTGGCGGCAAAAATCTTTTTTTTCAAGATGAGCTAGGGTAGGCAAACGTATGCATTTGTAGGAGGGCAACAAGCCCTTTAAACCATAAAATTCACAGGGGGTGGGACAATGATTAAAAAAATAGGTCAAACATTGCGCAAAAAAAATCAACATTTGGCCAGATTTTTTTTGTAAATGAGCTAGATGTAGCAAGGCAAACCACCTACTAACCACGTAATTCAGTCCCCTGGGTTCTCCCCTGGGCCATAACAGATCCTGGGGAACATACGAATGTCAACATCGCACCAAAAGGTAAAAAATATGGCGGGTTCTTTTTTTCTAGATGAGCGTGAGTAGCAAACTTAGGTATATTGTAGTGGGGAAGCCATGAAGGAAGGAAGCCAGTGTAAAACCATTCCTACAAGCATGGTCATCCGTGCGGTCTGATAGGGTGGGGCAATCCTTCATTTAACTTTAAAGGGCCGTTCTATCATATACCAATTCATTTATTTACCAAGAAAGGGCTATTTCATCATTTACAAATAAAGGGTGTTCCTACTTATCAATCAAAGGGCCATTCCATCATACCACCTGGTCATCCCCTTCATTTATTTACCAATTAAAGAGGCATCCCATCGTTTACAACTTAAAGTCCTGCTGAAACCAAATTAAAGGATATCCTAATTTACACTTAAAGAGCTATTCCTCATTACCAATTAAAAGGGTTATTCCTTTATTTATTAAAGGGAGGGGGTTTTCCTTAATTTAAAAATAAAGGTCCATTCATTACGAATTAAGGGCAATTTTCATTTACATTTAAAGGGACATTCCTTTTATTT
This sequence comes from Ophioderma brevispina, assembly GCA_023653785.1. Classification (NCBI taxonomy): domain Eukaryota; kingdom Metazoa; phylum Echinodermata; class Ophiuroidea; order Amphilepidida; family Ophiodermatidae; genus Ophioderma; species Ophioderma brevispina. The sequence continues at coordinate 46,811 of JAMKCH010058877.1, read as the reverse complement.
GCATTTGAAAGGGCAATTTAAAATTAAAAGGACATTCACTTACAATTAAAGGTTATTTCCTTCATTTACAATTTAAAGGCCATTCCTCATTACTTTTGAAGGACCATGCTATCAGTACCAATGTCATTCCCTTATAATTACAATTTAAAGGGTTATTTGCCATTCATTTACAAATTGTGGGGCTTTACTCTATTTACCATTAAAGAGATACCTTTATTTTCACATGTTTGGAGCATTTTAAAAGTTTGGCCTGTGTAAGCCCTTATTGGCCCCTATTGAAAAGTGACATAATACTTGGAGAGTACTAAATACCGAGGCTCTGATATGATGGTAGCGGGTCCATACCAATGCCAAAGGTGTTAGACCATTTCTGTAGTGGGGATGAATAAGTCAGGCGGCCGTGGTGGCCAGGATCATTGTATTTTGGTCTCACCTACATTATAGCCGGCTTTTGGCCAATAGAACTTAAGCATTAGAAACCGATATTTGTCAATTTCAAATCTAAAATGTCATCCATTCGCGAGGGATCAACATTGGTGGTGTTAACACCAAATATGTCTGGATATACATTATTGCCGTTGATGGAGCAAACACCCTCACTACCCATTGTGAGAGACGTTAGACAATGGCTCAACTCGACATCAACGGCAGAAACAATTACGAATTAGGGAATATTTATTACCACTGCAAGCTGATTGTCTCCACTGGCATATAGGCTGCGTGATGCTGTCACTTTGCCCAAAATCCACGGTGAAATGGTAAGTGATGTGCTGATGTAGTCAACGGCCCTTTGAAGGGGTTTAAAAAAAACAGGACCTGAATCAAATTTGAAGTTTCTTTACAAAGAACTCGTGCTTTAAAGCTGGAACCATACTATGAATTCTAATACAGGGGAGTAAATAAAAATTGACCCTGAGTGTGTCTGTCATTTTGAATTTTAAAATAATAATATAGCTAACATCTGTGGGGATATCATAGAAGCCTTTTCATCATATTTAATTTGCTGCCAAAGATAATTCCAATCGGATAGGTCGAGCTACAGTCTTTTTTTTTTTTTTTTTTTGTTTTAAATCAGTAGTCGCTATTGCCCTATCCACGGGTTCCCACTTGAATGCCGGCGCGGCGGCCAACTAAGTCAGGGAAATCCCAGGAATACATAAGATTTAGAGCTGTCACGTTTAAGGTAGGAGGTAAAGCAGAACCGAAAAATGAGCAAAATTCCGATCAAGTATGGAACGAAGGAGATAACGAACAAATGGAAGAAATGAGGATTTTACCTTTACAAAAAATGTGGATCTTTTAAACTGCAACAACTGAAGGGAATAACAATGCTCTCCATACCGTGCAAACGTATTTTGCCTTAATTTTCAACAAAGTTTGAGCAATAGACAAGAAGATTGTAGCATAACAAGCTGGCTTAGCCAAATATTCGCTTTCTTTGATTCACAACGTATAAATGGTACAAAAAATTGGCCCATAGGACTTGTGTTTGAGCTGGTGGTAGGACGCTACTTTGTGGACATTTTGTGATAACATAAAAGGAACTTAAAATTTCTTCTGATACACAAAATCGGCTATTTTTTGTGGGACAAAGTGAGGAGGATGCAGTTTGTCTATGGGTTACCATTTTAAGTTGATACAACAGGCAATGGTAATCGTTACTCTGCTGAAACCTGGAAACTAAAGAAAATGATTTGAAGCAGCTGTCTTCGAAACATATAAGGGTATCAAAGGTCTAATTTCATACCAAACAAGCAGGTAATGAAAAGACGGAATCAATGTCAGATATTCTCTACAACGATGATTGAAATGGTTTGGATATGTGCACTGATTACCAGAGCGTCAATTGGTCCATTAAGTCTTCGTCTTTGAGCTTCTTTGGAAGGAAAAGGGAAGACGAAAAGACCAAGATGGGCGGCTGTCTAAGACAACATGGAAACAAAGAGGAGAGAGAGGAGAGAGAGGAAAAAGAAACGAGATGATATCAGTCAGTTCCCTGTTTATAGGCCATTGACCCACACTAATGGTTTTACATTGGAACATGTACACAAGTACCGCAACCAATAAATCTTGTAATTCGGTAACTATGCGGTCTATTGCGTCTTTCTACACCAAATCAGGAGAAGGTTACTGTCAAGAGTCCAAATTTATAACAGAACTGTTCAAACATCCCAGTGCCAAAATATCAAATATTTGTATGAAAAACATTTCCCAATTTCCAATCGGGAATATCACACATGCCTATACGATAAATGTTGAAACATTTCAATCCAAAAATATAATTGTCATACTGATCAAATTGTGTGAAGAACAACATTTCCCAACATCTTGCCAATCGGGAATATCACACATACTTGTACGATAACTGTTCAAACATCCCAGTCCCAAAATGTAATTGTCATACCGATAAAAATTGTGCGAAGAACAACATTTCCCAACATCTTGCCAATCGGGAATATCACACATACCTGTACGATAACTGTTCAAACATCCCAGTCCCAAAATATATTGTCATACCGATAAAAATTGTGTGAAGAATAACATTTCCCAACATCTTGCCAATCGGGAATATCACACATACGTGTATGATAACTGTTCAAACATCCCAGTCCCAAAATATATTGTCATACCGATAAAAATTGTGCGAAGAATAACATTTCCCAACATCTTGCCAATCGGGAATATCACACATTCATGTATGATAAATGTTCAAACATCCCAGTCCCAAAATATATTGTCATACTGATAAGTATTTGTGTAAAAAGAATATTTCCCAAGTAAAAAAATCTTGTACATGAGATGCATGAGCCTGTGGCCGCTAGTTATGAAGACAGTCAGTATCAAACTCCATTTGCAGCATCATCAAATAGCGTAATGCCATTTGGATATGACGAATGTACACATTTGTGAAGACAATAATTGTCTGCGCCTATTCATTGATAATGATTCCATGAACTTAATCAATACTTCCTCGACATTCTAAAAATAAATTTTCTTCAAATTGAAATCCTCATAAATAATATATATCTCACCTTGTTATCTGTGGAATTTCATAGCTGCTTTTCATTATAGATTCTTCCGCTGATAAAGCAGCACTCAGTATAAGACGTTGTTGGCCCGTAGTTTCAGCTTCAGCGTCGAATGCATCCGACATTTCCTGGCAATATACAAAGTAAAAGCGGTGATACGTTAGTTTTTCAACGCAATGCCCGGTGTCATATAATGCTTATATGACATCGGGGCGCCGATGTCATATAATACAGTGTCCGTGTGACTGAGAGTCCTACCATTCAACAGCATCAGGGAACCCAGATTTTACCGGAAGTGGTTAATTTTTTACTTTTTGTTTCAGAAGAAAGCTACCATTTTTCTCATTTTATTCTGTGAAATCTTAGAGCTAAAGGATGTATGGTTTGGATATTATGAGCGAAAACGTACCCTATTTTGGTCGACCAATGTTGTTTTTACACAGTATTCAATGGGGCTTACAAATTGACACTTTTAGCTCCCATTTCAAAGCAGAATGGAATATCAGGCATGAAACTTAAGAGATCGTGGATTGGTTGTCAAGATCATTCAATCAACATGAAAACTTTATATAACTAAATCGGACCATCCCCTTTAAGTGTTAAATTGACCACACTAAAGACAGAAATCGGACTAGTTTGATTTTGCACTCTCATTTTTGACAGCTTTGATGAAGCATACCTTTTGTTTAGAGGGGGATGGCCCGATTTAAGGATATGAAGTTTTCATCTTGATAGATTGGCCTTCACTCCAAAACCCCTTCTGTAAAGTTTCGCGCCGATATTTCAATCCGTTTTGATGCGAGAGCGAAAGACGTGATTTCGTATGCCCATAGAGTACTGTGTAAAATTAATATTGGTCGACCAAAATGGGGCACATTTCCGCTCATAACTTCCAAACCAAACATCATTTGGCTCTAAGATTTCACAGGGTAAATGAGAAAAAGAGTAGCTTTCTTCTGATACCAAAATGTTGACCACTTCCGGTCAAATCTGGGGTTTCTAGGGACGAGGCTATTAGCGATCGGGCCATGGACCTTTAAGATATTGGATTGGAAAGAAATAAATTAAAATAAAAAGTACGTCCTTGGTTTGAAAAGACATACCAACAAAGACCCATACGTACTTTTGTTTTTAAAAAATGCCTTTGTCCCAGTATTAACAATTCTTTGGGACATCCGGCTGTATGACCTTATGTTGAATATGAAACAGTGTCTTTGATTGTGCCTTTCTCCAAATATTATGTCCAAAATACCACCCTATGACATATCTCATTTGCACTGGGTTTAGTCGGACTACTTAAACTCTATAGTATAGATGAGGGACTCAAGCGGTGTAGAAGTAATTATAGTCCGGCGTACTCATAGTCCGAGAACAATGCGGAACAATAGGGCAATCGATTCGTTGACTCTTCACGCAACATAGTTTCAAGCTTTATTTCGTTATCGTCAATGAAGCCCCAGACTATGGCTCCCGCCGACTATATCTGCTTTCACAACGGTTTACAAATACAAGGTAGCACCTGGTCTACTGCCAGTTAGAGGTGCGAAGAATGTGCCATACAGTTAAGCATTCAATAGCTTAACACGCTGATTGAGCGCGAATTTTAAAAGCACAAGTAGAGAATCAGACCAGACGGTTTTGGTTAGGACGAATGAGATACCAATATCTGAACACGGGAAAATTAAAATATAACTTTGCCCAAATATGAAAATCTGCCGGGGACCCGTTGTGCGTGTAGCCCCAGGAGAGGGGTAAGGTTACTATGGGGGTCAAAAATTTTTTAATTTGATGTACATTAACTTCTAATATAACTATAGCTCAAATTATTCCTTAGGTAAGCAGGAGTAAAAAAGTAACTTGCTGTCACACGCGTGTGTGCTTTCCTTTCCAAGCTATTTGGGAAAATAGGCTAAAGGTCATTTGCTATTCAAGATATACGTATCGTTGCCATACCCAGATTTGTTTGTAAAAATATTGTTTTAAATGTTTAATTTTACTGAATCCAAATATGAAATGCTCTGCACTTTCGGCATCTCCTTGTTGTTATAATGGAAGGGGTACAAAATTCCCTGTAGGACACTATGGGGACGGGGACATTATACCCTCCCTATGAAAGGGAACCAACCCTATGCAAAATAAAAAGCCTATTTTGAATCAGTATCATTAAATATGTTTTTTAATATTTTTTACAAAGAAATTCTTGAGTATTACATTGTGACCTTTCTTGAATAACAAAATGAACTTTCCTATTTTCCAAAATATATGGAAAGGACGCACAACACAACATGTGACCTAATGGACTTTTTTAATCCTGGTAAAACATAAGGAATAATTTGAGCTATATATAGATTTAAAGCAGTGCAAATATTTGACCCCCATAGTAACTTAACCCCTCTTGGGGCTACACGCAACAACCTGTCATATTTTCAAAAGTTTTATTTTCTCTGAATTTTCCCGTATTCAGCTATTGGTATATAGTTCGTCTAACCAAAACCACCTGGGCTGACGGTCTAAAGCCCTGCAGGTGCTAACGATACTGCTGGTCAGTGCTTTGTTCGTTGCCGGCGTTGACGTCACATGTCACCTCGTCTTTACAGTGCTCTACCTGAGTTAGCCTAAATACATCCCAAAAAGTAACCTGCCACCCCTGAAAATTGTTAAGTTCAAACAATAGATCGTATTATACATTTATGGGATATAATTGAAAGCGGTGTTTATTTACGCGTATTTTGATACCTCATTTGTGGCGATCGACTACAGTATAATGAAGCCCACTTGAATGAACCCACCCCAGGATTTAAAAGTTGTAGTAAACCCTATACAGCCTCTCTAAAAAATGGTTAAATATGAAATTTCAAAATAAGCCCTTCCTACTTGGCATAATATTAACGAATAAAGACTGGGCTTTCAAATGGTGTTTGTTTCATCTCACATTGCTTTTGTCAATCCAGAGATATAATCAATTTAGCGCGATACACCAAAATCGATTTTGTGCCACTTTTATATGCATTGGCAGAGTTGTTTCGAGTACTGTTAATGCTGTCTTGAAACTCACCAAAGGTTTCAACTTGGCAAAAGAAACAAAACACAGATTAAAGTACACAAAGGAAGTCTAGGTTTCTCGACACAAGCTTTAATAGTCGACATAATGAGTTCAATGATAAATAATTTATTTTTTTATAAATAATAAACAAGTACAAATATTTATTGCACGTTTCAATGAAACGGAGCTTCCAATTTGTTACAAAATTGGTATCTGTTAAAATCATGCCAGAATGAATAATTTCAATATTTCAAACCACGAATAACCACTCCAAATCCAAAGAAATGGTTTAATTAAACATTGTGCATTAATTGTTCTAACTAATTGTTGAAGTCAATAAAAATTTGAAAGCAAAGTATGAACTTGTCGGTAGGACTTTGCGTTTCATGATACATGAAGACCATAAAAACCCTATCCTCGAAAGTAAATGGAGGTTGCTGTTCTTCTAACCCGGGAGCTAGCAGACATTTGTAACACATCTCAAGTACAAAAGGTTTGAGTGATTAATATGTTGACAGACTGACAGAGACCCCTGAAACGTGATTCTTAAGTGCTGCAAATGGTGCCAAGACAAAGATTGTACAGGGCTCAATTTTTAAATTGATCCTATCGTGTTGAAAAGTATACCACGTTATGTATCTAACCATAAAGATTCAGAAAAGGTATAGTTTGTAATATGTTCAACTTAAAGTTTCAGAGTTATAGGCTAAAAACAGCAGATATCAATAATAAGGGTCAATTTCAGTTATACAGGGGTCAAATTTTAAGTTGATCCGATTGGATAAAAAATTGTGCAAATTATTGCACCATTATAATAATCGAATATTATATACAGTTAATCTTAAAGCCAGAACTTATACTGAAGATAATTAACCATTATGTAACTGTTTTCGCAACTTTTAAAGTTACTTTAAGAAGTTAATTCCTTTTTGAAGATTTTCATAGCTGTTCAAATGTGAATAACCTATGTTTAACTAATTTTAACCGCTTTCATTCAACCATAAACTGGCACAAACACGATTTTTGTGTTTCGCAGTAAAATGGAGCAAATTAGATGAAACAAAAATATTGGAAAGCCTGGTCGTTTTCTTTAATGTGATGTACAAAACGGCTTACTTATGTTAAGATTTAATATTTAAAAAAAAATCCGTTTTCGATTGTACCATTTTTAGACAGGTTTTAGAGAGGAGGAATTAGTCATGCAGAGTGACTTCATTCTGTAAACAGTATGATTATCAATACGGTTTACTGCAACTTCGACAAAAAAGGGTGGGGAGTTACTTTTTGGATGCGTTTATATACCTACAACTGTACAAGTGCTATACCATGTTTGTAAACTGTCATTTTTCTTTTATCACAATCTCACCTGCAGGAGAATCGAGAATCTATTTTTGTTTTCAGGCGGGCTTCCAGAGACAACAGGGTACTCCCAGTTTATATCCAATCCGTCAAAATTTCGATCCCTTAAGAACCGGATAGCGTTCTTTATAAATAGCCTTCGTGTTGAAGATGATGCAACCATATCAGTGAATGCTTCTGGGTGATGTCTAGCCCCACCGACTGAAAGCAAGCATTTAAGATCGGGATTCTGCTGTTTCAGGTTTGTGAACTTTTCGAAGTTGCCGATACCCCAGGGCGTGGTTTCATCATTCCACTCATAACCAGCAATTGTATAGTTGACACCGATCTGGGCAAAGGCGAAGACCATATGAGAACACAAGGAAGGGTCGACGTTATCGGACGTAAAAGTCGCTGGCGGGTCGCGAAATTGTGCCAAATTGTTGAAGTAGCACACAGCGCGAAGACGTCTTGGACAACGACTAGGATCGCTGTCTTGTAAAGGAGACGCTGAAGCCTCTATGAAAATGAGATTATTTACAAAACACACAAACTTACAACATATTAAAGTTCAAAGTTATGTGGTATATTTTCGCAGGGATTGCAACATCATAAAATCATTTTAGTTAAGCCAATGAATAAGTAACCTTTACCATTGCAAGAGTTTAAACGTGCCTTTTTCGAAATGAGGTATAAACATGTAACAGTAGTAGGGTAATATCATTTTTATTGCTTTTTTATATATTGCCTTATTACTTTTTTGTCACACTATTTTCAATTATTCAATTTACGTAAGATAAATAATACCTTAATCTGGAATATCGCATGCAAACCCTAAAATATGACGAGCAAAATCAGACGAAAAAAAAATTTTTTTTACATCCATATGAACGTGTCATCACTGTGACAAAACAAGTCCCTTTTATATCTGTACGTTGTGTTAAGCAGGTGTTTACCCTACTAGGCTATGGTACATGATACAATGTTGGCCTTTTAAATAAATTTCCGTGCTACAGCCCTAGGGATGACTTAATTCCTTCACTAAAATTAAAACAATAGTATTTAAACCAGGAAAAAGCTGTATCCCCCCATGCAAAAAAGGTGTAACATTATTTGAAAAATGAATAAAATGTCAACTCAATATTTCGAGCATATCAGTGACCAATGGATATACATAACCTCAACATGCCCTCAAGCGAACAATGGAGATAAGCTAATAATTCAAGTAATCGGCCGGAACCAACACTTCACATTCGTTTTACATCTGGTCCATTGTTATTGTGCATGCAGCACAAGGTACGTTCATAATACACAGCGCCATCCTTTTGACCCATTTCAATAACACTTTGCCACATTAATGCTGACAGTTGCAGCAGCCCAATAGGAGTTTACGTGGAAATGTTAAAAATGCAGACGAAACCAATTCAACTGATTTGCAATAAGCAAGGAGTCGGTGCATCCTAAAGGAAAAAACACACTCTTAACATGAATGTGAGAAATATTATATAGGGATAATTTGAAAAAAATGAAGAAAAAAAGTGCTTTTTTTTTTTCATGCAAATTTACGAAGAACAACTTGGAAGTAGCACCGTGTCACCAATTTTAACTTCCTGGCCCACAATAAACAATATTTACTAAACTAGTCAATGGTGGCTATAAAACCGAACCGATCATAAAACAATTTCTACAATGACCACATTATCTTGAATTTGTCTAATTCACAAGTGCCCTTATATAAGTAATCTGCAAGCCTTTTCCGTTCATTTAAAACAGGCGGAGCTAGGCTGGGCGGAGTCAAAGATCATAACATCATCGTAAAGTTTGCCTGTTGGCGTTCGCTTTTCTTACGTGGTGATGCGTACTGCATACCCCTGAAGCCTAGTGTAGGTGCTGGACGGTAATTAATGTTCAAATAGACGCGATTGTTGTTAAACCGTGGCAGTTGAAACAGTATCGAATGTTTGTCCTTGCCGCATTGGCGATAAAAGAAATCTTGAGATTCTAGTGTGGTCCACATTCACTTTTACCATATGATCATATTTTTTTCAAAAGAACATAAAGAAAAGTGGAAAGGGAACAAAATCATGAAGAAAAAAACCATGGCAGGACGGACCTAATTTGTGCATAGCATAATCTGCATGTTATTGTCTTTAACCCCTATTCTATTCAATTTACCAAGAAAAGACAATGGTATTCGCACCTACTTTTTTAAAAATCAATGAGCGAGTGGGGGTGGTATGTTGGACATTTTATGTTAGAACAGATAATGGTACTCAATACATGGAAGTGATAACATCTGGCGCATAGAGTGAGAAATCTTTGCAACAGTGGGGGCAGTAACAACTGGACCGGCATACCCTGTTGAAGTAAAAAGATCCGCAGTGTTTTAGGTTGATTGTTGAAATTCATTAGCTCTATTGTTCGCTTGAGTTTACGTGTACATATGGTCACTGACATTCTGGCGTAACATTTGGTTAACATTTATTCATTTTTTCTAATAATTTTTTATTTTTTTTATTTTTTTTATTTTTTTTATTTTTTTTACATATATTTAAAAAAATTTTAGTGAAGAAGTAGGTTATCTCCAGTGCTGTAGCACGGCCAGACTGTTAAATCGCAAACGTATCATGGCCTATTACCCGCATTGATGGAGCACCCTTTTAAGGATACACTTCTGTGTATGGTGACCACCAACACCTAAGTACACCTGGAGCTAGCACACATTTGAACACATCTCAAGTACAAAGGTTTGAGTGATAAATATGTTACAGGACTGGACTGGAAACCCCTGAAACGTGATTCTAAGTGCCGCAAGTGGTGCCCTTAAGGAGAGGGGGCAAAAACAAAGTTTGTCAGGGCGTCAAATTTGTAAAATTGATCCAATCGTGTTGAAAAAGCACACCATGTTAATTATGTGTCTAACCATAAGGATTCAGAAAAGGTATAGTTGTAATAGTACAGCCTAAAGTTTCAGAGTTATAGGCTAAAAAACAGCAAAAATCAATTAAAGGGTCATTTTAAGTTGTACAGGGTCAAAATTTTAAAGTTGCTCCGATTTGGATAAACAATGGTGGCAAAATATGGAGGAGTTCATAGGATTAAAATAACGGAATAGTTTTGACTGTTTAACTGCTAGTTTCTGATGTAGGGGGGGCAAAAGAAGGTCACGTACCATGCATTCAATGGGGTTTGATTTGTGACACCCCTACTTCGTAGCAAGCATTTGAGCATTAAAAACTATTCCTAATTTATCTATGAGCTCCACCAAGAGTTTGCACATTTTTTTATCCAAATCGGAGAAAGCAAAGCAGCAGAGCAATTTAAAATTTGACCCATTGTTACAACTGAAATTGACCCACCTTTTTATGATTTGGCGGTTTTTTTAGCTATAACTCTGAAACTTAGGCTTGTACATATGACAAACGATACCTTTTTAAATCCCTTACGGTTCGACAACATAACATGGTGTGCTTTTCAAAACAGGATTGGATCAATTTACAAATTTTGACCCCTTGTACAACTTTGTTTGGGCCCCCTCTCCTGAGGGCCCCCACCACCACTTGCGGCACTTAAGATCACGTTTCAGGGGTTCTGGTTAGTCTGTCAACATATTTAATCACTCAAACCTTTGGTATACTTAGGATGTGTACAAATGGTGCGAGCTCCTGGGGTAAGGAGGCTGAATTATATGATAATTAAGAATATAGGGTTCCTTTCACGAAAGGTAAATTACGTTTGATGGACTTGTGTTGTCACAGCCTCATCGACCAAGAAAGCGCATAATACAATACGTGCACCTGGTTCATCTGAAACATTTCAGATATTCAGAATGGTGAGTATGATCTTGTGTATTTTCTGACCTGCCGGGTGTTAGGTATAAGGCAGTCTGTGCAGGACAGGGTCAGGATAAGCAGCGATAAGGCCGGGCCTCGTTCTTCACTTAAAATAGTATGCCTTGGGTTCAATGGTCGTAAAGGAGCAGTACGGTTATGGTTCCCAAAAATCATTGATTTATCTATAAATAGTGCTGAGCTCATTGATAAATCCAGTGCCGTAATTTGATCTGCATAGTTGGTAGATCTGTACATATTTTTTTCAGAATTAGGGAAGGAGTGGGTACATTTTTGTGGCCTAAGCTGGAGCCTTTTGGTGGTTTATTTGGGAGCGTGTTATGATAGACAAAGGGTTAATAAGAAAAAGTGAAAAATAAAGATGTGTGTTTGATTCATTCCCTTTGATATGAAGTCGTATAAGAAACGAGTTAGATATAACACATGCTTAACCAAACCCCTGCATGGATTATAAGAATATTAGCTAATATTGGGCTGTGAAGCAATAATGTTCAACACAAACCTGGATTAGCAGAATTTTGACGCCCAAACATAACTATAACAATGCACATCAAAAGAGTTGGTTCATCTTGAGAAGATGACAGTTGTACACCTCATTAATAAAACTGCAACGACCACAAATATACTTGAGTGCAATTTAAGATTTGCATTATTCGGGCAATTGTAGATGGTGGTTTAGCGAGTGGGAGGGGTGTAAAGGATAAATTCAGGAGGGGAAAATCCCCACATCCAGGCCATTGACGCCGCACTGTAAAATATTGGTCAATTTAACGCACATCATTGTTAGTAATAATATTTTTTAATTTCGATTGTTGTATTTTCTTTAAGCGGTCAATGACCTTTTTGTTGATTTTTAAAACCTGGAAGTACACTGGAAAAACGTAACAAAACACAACCTTCACTTCAAAACTTGTTGAATAACATGGAACAAGATTTTGAAGTATGGTAAAATTGCGGTGGTAATTTACTAGCAGTTCCATGAAGCAGCCGGAAGGTGCCAGTAAACCTTGTAGTCAATTTATATGCAGTGTAAAAGCATACAATGTTTGCTTTATTCTTGCCATAGTTTACTGCACAATATATTTTTGCTGAAAATAATCTGTAGCAATGTCTGTTTCACATTCAAAATAGAGAAGTTTTGTTAAATTACGAAGTTTATTTGATTTCTTACATGCGCCATTGTGATTCAAGACCATTGTAACCGCCAACGTCCCATACTCAACACAAGGGGACCAATTTCGTGATCCACAACCTCGTCCCCCCGATTTTACCTCGAAAAGTTGAGATTTTTAATCATCGGAACCGTTAGCATTAGTAATAGTTTAGTGGATAGAAGGGGTGTTCGTGCAACCCCCTGAAATCAATTTCTAATCGATGTATCCATACAGAAAAAACGCGTAGAAAACGATGAGCTATGGTAAAAAATTCAAAAAAATTGTCCCACGTGCCATATATTTAGGTAAATTAGTCGCCATTACAGGAAAAACCAATCTCAACAACAAGAAAAACAAACAATGTGTTTCTGAGGCATTGTGAATTTGTCGATCAGCATTTGGTATTATCTTGCTGCGGATCCAAGATGGCAGCCAACATGGCAGCTCTAACGTAAAAACGATGTATACCTGTAATATGAAATGGTATAGTAAAAAAAATAATAATATAATTATAAATTTAAGTAAGAGATGTATGTCTTCGACAACAAGAAACTAATATCTATCTGTTTGTATGTATGCCATACTTAAAATTCAATGCAACGGTCAATTTCTCCCCATCAAGAATCTTTGAACCCAGGAGAATTGCCTTGTAACTGGATATGTCATCTCACAAAATAATAAAAATCTAAATTAAAGTATGATATATATGAGTTGACCAGTATAACACACAAGCTGGCAATTTTGTTTGTTCCATTTAAGATGGCGGTCAATTGGCAACATTCAAACAATTTGAACCTAAAAATGACCATATTTTTGTCGATATCTAGACATAGTACCCAAGAAAAGAATGATTAAGTGCAAATTAAAAGATGTCTACTATCATTCAGGAATCTAATTCCTATTTTGTTCCAGTAGTATTTCTTAAATTCAAGATGTCGGCTAATAAAGCCACTTCAAGATTTTTGACTCGGTGAATTAGCCGCCATGCGTGCTTGCTTGCTTGCTGGAGTTCAACGACGTTTATATTCAGGCGCCCACCTAAAAGGTGTGATGAGACATGATGCCAAACATAAAAGGTGCACAGTTGTTGATATTATCCCGACACCATCACAATCAAAAAACGTTGACCAACCACCCGACCATAGTCAACACATAATAGGGACAAAGTATAAGTTCATAAATACGACTGTTTTGCATGCATCTTCCATAAAAGAATATTGGAAATAAGTTCGTCTGGCGACTTAAAATCAGCCATAAGAGCAACATGTATAAGTTCTAAGAAAAGACTTTAGCTTGCATACCCCATATAAGCGAAAGATTCATGGTTCGCCACTACGACTTTCATAGGTCATAGGTCATCGCATTTTCAAATAAGTAACCAAACAAAAATAACAGCTTTGGGTTTTAATTGGTCAAACGCCCATTTCTCCTAACTTAATTCAATTTTATCCTAAATTTGGGGAAATTAAGGTACTTTCTAAGTTTTACAAATTTGTGGTGACAAATTGGCCGCCATATTGAATGTAAATATCTCACTAAGCAAAACAGGCAAATATGATTTTAAATAGTCGAAGACCATATATTCTTAATTTAATTTTTCTGTTTGGACTATACGACTAAATAATACAGGCAAATTTAGCACTTTTTTACTTGGTAGATCTTTGAGGCGGCCATGTTGGTACCAATCTTCGATCCGAAGCAAAACAACAATACAAATGTGGTAGGGGTCATCCTGGGCTCTAGAAGGAATAATTTTGTTTCTTGTGTTGAGATACGGTGACAACAACCAACCCATATTTTTCTGTAATGGTCATCCTAATTTGCAAATGTACCTAAAAATGGCACGTGGGACAATTTTTGATTTTTTTACATAGCAATCGTTTTATAGCATTTTTCTGAGATAGAGACATGATTAGAATTGATTCAAGGGGGGTGCACTTAGACCCCTTATACCCACTAAACTATAATCCATGTTACCAAATCTTACGTGCAAATTCGGGTCGTCTCGTAGAAATTTCAAATTTGTATTTTTCTTTCCGTAAAGGACAGAAATTTACAGCACGTGCATATGGGATGTGGTGAAACAAGCATTTGCTCATAACACCACAACCGCAGCTCGGGATCAACTCATATTTTGTGAAATAAGCTTTTTCGAGGATATAAGTGAACATGAATAAAACAGACGGGGCTGGATCACGAAATGCACCTTTAAAAGTAAATACGGAAAGAAATTAACAATGTAATAAAGTGCAGCGGGCTGATGGCACTACTTCTTGTTAGCGTTCAACCAAAATAGAGGGTTGTTGTGCACACAATGTCCGCAAAGTCAGCATTTGAGGCTGTTATTTTAAAACGTTTCAATAGTTATGCCATTTTAATTAGAGGCATATTTCTTATTTTATGGTACCGTTCTTGAGAATAATTAAAAACCTCAGTAACATTTTAATATTGCTCATACTTAAATCAAAATGAATTTTAGTATTCCTTTTAATGCTTCCTTTGCAATGAAGTTCACAAATCAAGTTGGTTGAGTGTGTGCGTGGTGTGTTTTAATGTATGACAATTTTGAATTGTTCTTTATAGTATATTCGTCCCATACATTTCTCAATTCAAAATTTTGATACAGTTTACGTTCTTACAAAGCAACAGTGCGTATCAAAAAAAAACGCAACAGGATTTGTTTTCAATTTTGTGAAAATAGGATTACGTTTACAGCCAAAAAGAAATAATACCACCTTGAAAATTACACTTCTCCCTATTCAAATGATCTGTTACTCGCCCATTTGCCACGGTCATGGTGGAATGAGTAAATGCCCTCTCTTGAAGCAAGTCAATTTGGTTTGGAACCAAAGTTTGGACATTGAAATAACAAATCTTGTTTAAGAAATTAATAAAACCTAATGAATTTGCAGTAAATTAATCTCAAAATTACCATTATCTTGTTTGTAATGATATGCATACTAAATTCAATGCAACGACTAATTTCTACCAATCAAGAATCTTTGACCCATGAGAATTGCCTTTGTAACTGGATATGTCTCTCACACAATAATAACAAAATCTAATTAAAAGTATGATATATATGCGTTTTGTTGACCAGTATAACACACAGCTGGCCATTTGTTTGTTAAAAATTTAAGATGGCGGTCAATATGGCCACATTCAAACCAATTTGAACCTTAAAATTACCCTACTTTTGTCGTTATTAGACATATTACCCAAAAATATGATTAAGTGCAATTAAAAAAAAATAGGTCTCATATCCTTATACTCATAAATTCCATTTTTGTTCCATTAGTATTTCTTACATTCAAGCAATGTCGGCTAATAAAAGCCACTTTCAAGATTTTTTGAACTCGGTGATATTAGCCGCCATCTGCTTGCTTGCTTTCTGAGTTCCTTCTCCCGCCTTTTTAATTCGGCGCACCACCTCAAAAGGTGTAGAATGAGACCTGAGTCAAACATAACAAGATTGCATCAGTTTGTTGTGATCATTATCCCGCACCACCATACAATCAAAAACTTTGACCCACCACCAAAATAGTCAACACATATGGAAGGACAACATGTATCAGTTCATAAATATGACCTGTTTTGCATGCCATCTTCAATAAATAGACCTTATTGAAGAAGTTCCGTCGGGCTACTTAAAATCAGCCATAAAGGCAACATGTATAAGTTCTAAGAAAAGACTTTAGCTTGCATGCCCCCATATAAAGCTGACATATTCATGAGGTTTCGCCACTACTACTTTCATAGTTCCTAGGTCATCTTCATTTTCAAATAATTACCAACCAAAATACCAGCTTTGTGTTTTTTAATTGGTCCAAACGCCCCATTTCACATACTTTAATTCACATTTTCACACATCCTAATTTGGGGACAATATTAAGGTATTTCATAAGTTTAACACATTTGTAGGCTGCCCAAATTGGTGGCCGCCATATTGAATGTTAAATTTCTCACTAAGAAAAACGGCAGATATGAGTTTTCTAATAGTCGAAGACAATATTTCCCTTAATTTATTTTCTCTCAAATTACAACTTTTATTTAAAAAAGTCGAAATTACTGATTTTTTTTACTTTTAGATCTTGAGGCGGGCTGTTGGCCTACCATCTTCGATCGAAGCAACACACAATACAAATGTGGTAGGGGCGGTCATAATGGCTCTAGAAGAATAATTTTTGTTTCTTGTATGTTTGCGATACCGGTGAAAACTATTTTTTGTAATGGCGATCCTCATTTGCATAAATTCATTTACCTAAAAATGGCACGTGGGACATTTTTGAATTTTTAACAGAGCTAATCGTTTTCGATCGCATTTTTTCTATATAGAGACATTGATTAGAAATTGATTTCAGGGGGGGTGCACTAGACCCCCTTCTACCCACTAAACTATAATCATGTGTACCAAATCTTACGAAATTACGTGCAAATTCCGGATTCGGTCGCCTCTGTAAGAAATTTGCAATTTTTTTGTATTTCTGTCCGTAAACGGACAGAAATTACAGCAAGTGGGCCTATGGGACGGTGGGAAACAAGCCTTTGCTCATAACACACACCGCAGCTCGGGATCACCCATATTTTGTGAATAAGCGTTTTCGAAATCTAGTTAACAATGAATATAACAGACGGTGCTGGAATCACGAAATGGCACCTTAAAAGTAAATACGAAAGAAAATTAACAATGTAATAATTGCAGGCTGGGCTGATGGCACTACTTCTTGTTTAGCGTTCAAATCCAAATAGGAGGTTTGTTGTGCACAAAATGTCAGCAAAGTCAGCATTTGAGGCTGTTATTTTGAAAACGTTTCCATCAGTTATCCATTAATTAGAGGATATGTCATTATTTTATGACGTCTTGAGAAATTAAAACAAAACCTCATGTAACATTTAATACTGCTCATACTTAAATCAAATGAATTTTTAGATATTTCCTTTTAATGCTTCCTTTGCAATGAAGTTCACAAATCAAGTTGGTTGATGTGTGCGTGTGTGTGTTTTAATTTATGACAATTTTGCATTGTTCTTTTATATATCTTCGTCCCAACATTTCTCATTCAAAAATTTTGATACAGTTTTACGCTTCTTACAAAGGGCATACGTGCGTATCAAAAAAAAACCCCGCCCAGGATTTGTTTACAATTTTGTGAAAATATGATTAAGTTACAGTCAAAAGAAATAATACCACCTGAAACTACACTTCTCCCTCTTCCACTGATATGTTACTCGGCCCAATAACACGGTCTGGGATGGCTGAGTAAAGCCCTCTCTTGACAGAAGTCATTTTGGTTTTGGACCACGTTTTGTGGACATTTAAAAGATCTTGTGAATTAAATAACATAATGGAATTTGCAGTATATAATCTCAACTTACCATTATCTTCTTTAGGATGAAATTCACCACGCCATAATCCCTCACCATGCCTCCATCTCTTCTCTACCAATAGGTGAACGCGCGTCTCCATTTCGCTAACCGCTCTGCGAATCATTTGTCTATGGGGTCATGATGCATCAACTCATTGATTTTCCTCAGATGAAGCGATGCAAGGTCAGGTGGCGGGGTGGGTAAAAAGAAATCGCAAAGCCGTCAGATCCGGTGATCGTGTTTGGCCATTTCCACCATTATGAAGCAGTGGCAATCACCACTGTGTTCAAAGACCTCCGCCAACCCGTTCCTAACAGCTATCATTCGATCGATGGGGTGTGTGCACCATCATGAGCCCACCATAAACGTCTAAAAGACACATCTCTCTTGACTGGAAAGTTTTGTCCATTATTCCGGATCACATGCTGATTCAAGGTTTCCAGGTAGCCAATTCCATTCATGTTGTTCTCGAAAAATGGCCCCAATAACAAACCATTCGCACAAATGTCCACCCCAAACATTCAGCTTCGCTCGACTGAAGTTCACATCAAAATTGAATTCTGGAGGATTACCTCTTAGAGCATACTCCCGAACATTAAATGTCGTCACCTTCCCATTCATCAAAAAACTACACTCATCGCCAATGACAAGATTTGTGAGGAACCGGTCATTTCCGTGACATTGGTCAATGAACCATTGACAAAAGTCTTGTGTCGTGCAAGTCCGCGGAGAAGTTTGTGCCGAATTTCATTTGATATGGATGCCATCTGAGATCAGTCTGGTGATAACGATTAAATGTTGCATATGGAATTCCTTCGCCATTTCTTAGGGCCTAACTTTCGTGATTCCTGCTGTTAGGAGATGTCTAACTGCCTCAATGTTCCAATCAGAAATCATA
The DNA here is from genome assembly GCA_023653785.1 of Ophioderma brevispina. Classification (NCBI taxonomy): domain Eukaryota; kingdom Metazoa; phylum Echinodermata; class Ophiuroidea; order Amphilepidida; family Ophiodermatidae; genus Ophioderma; species Ophioderma brevispina. The sequence continues at coordinate 28,131 of JAMKCH010058877.1, read as the reverse complement.
ACATCGTGTTCGTGGCCTTCCAGAGTTCCCTCTGTTGCGATTAAGACCTGCTTCCTTGTAGCCTTGTACTTTGGTGCTCGAAATGCCTCTTGCACTGCCGTTGAATTTTGGGTGGGCGAGCATACTCAGTTAACCCACAAAGACCATTTGCTCTGTAGTCATTGAGGCATCTTGGAACACTGAATGAATATTAATAAGCATGCTTACTACACTTTATTGCTTGCTCGAACCTATGAAAAGCAAATCCTTGCAAAATTCAAAGATTATGTTATGACTCACCTGACCTGAATATTTGAAAAGAGAGGAGGTGAGATTTGAAGAGTAATCAAACAACAGCTTTCACTTATAAACTTGGTCCCATCCTATTTTCTCGCCATTGTGTGAAAAACCCTCTATTACTCATCCTCCATGAACGTGTATGGGTTAATTGATAAAGAGGACAGTTTGCATTAAGGTGATACTACTCACCTTGGCGTAAACCCAATAATTTCAAAAAGTTAAACAAATCCTGTTGCGTTTTTTTTATATGCCCGTATCTAAAAGTTGATAACCAGAGGCAAATTTTGTTCCTGAAATTAAAAATGGAATAAACACAATTCAGCCTCCGAGTTCTCGTATGAAGTGTTGTGCTGGTAGTACCATATGACAGTAACTATAGCGTGGAATATGTCTGGTCTTTACTCTGGTTGGTCAGAGTTCGAAGATGGAACGAAGAAACGCCCAGAACACGAGATGATGAAAGTATTTGATCAAAACATCACTTATTGGGGGAAAAAATTTCATTACTTTACCTCATGTGTTCCGTAATGCCGCTTGGTGGGCGGGAAGTGGTATAACTGATTTGCAGTGAGTTGCATGCAGAAAGTGATCGATATATATACACAACACACAGTGCCCAATTCATACACAAGGTCCTTAACACTTTCACCCATATCACCCATCATTTTCAAGCCTCGGAACCATTTGTGTTCTAATAATGCGTAGTGTTATGACGTCGTATAGTCGTCTAAGGTCAGAAATACCTTTCACCAAAAACACTAATAAATGATCCTTGTGCACAATTGATCTTAATTTTATATAATATAACAGATTTTTAATGATTTGTAATGGTTCACGAATGTTGGTATGTCCAAAATTTGCATAAATCAAAAATTTACAACACAATTACAAACACAATTTATATAACTTATACTTAATGTTCAAACGAGGCGTTGCATTCAAACAGCTATGTCCTCCTCAGCGAAGACTCTCCAAAATGACAAGCGCACGAAGTTCATTACCAAAACACAGGTAATAATTCCAAGGGAATCTCTCCAGTCCTGCAGGAAGCTGTCCAGCAAGTTTCAAGACACGGGGCTTTCCCTCGACACAAATGGTCCACATAATAAATCCATGTATATACCACCAGCAGTCGGTCCGCATGTCCTCAGATAGGACCACAAATTGGGAATCCCTTCTTGATCCAAAACTGAAGCGCTTCTGGCTTAAAAGACTACAGCAGACAATTTACTATCAAGCTCCGCGGCATCCCACAATATTAAATCTGGCACTAGATGTAGACTCAATCTACCATCATTGTAAAGTAAAACTACTATAAGTATTCTGTATAGCTCCAGAGCTATAGTTCAGCTCCTGATTTTCAACTGCTGGCATCGAGTCCTTCCAGTGATAGTATAACTACTCACAGTAGATTCCCCGTTCTAACAATAATCATTACTCCATTCTCATGCTAAACATAACCTACACTAGCTGACCATCGGAATTCAGCCACCGAATTACATCACTCATATATATAACTTTGTGAGGGAATGCCCTAGTTCGCAATGTTTTGATCTCAAAACATAAACAAGTTTTCTTCTAAGTTTACTCCTTGGGGAATTCCCCACTTCCCTTATTGTGCAATCTAACGGGTGCCTTAGCATAAACAACGCTATGGAATCCCCTTTTCTCTCTTTTATAGTAAAAACAAAGTGCTTTTCCAGTGAGAAATCTTTTCTCAATAAATTGAGAAAATGATATTTTTAAAAGTTTAATCAAGAAAAATGATGCCATATAACAGTAGTCATTATACGATCTCGCTGATTCAAGCTCTTAAGGTGTTGTCATATGATTTTGGTTTCTAAGGATTACGCGCATGCCGACTTTAATAACGCAGCGCGAAGCGAAGCTCTTATAAACAAACGCGTATGTACATATTGACATCTTTGAAAATCTATAGTCCTGCAGGTTTAAAAAATACCGACCCTCATTGATCCCCCTTTTCGTTCTTACATTAACTCTACGGAGATAAAAGTCGACGGGAACTTGACAAAATAGTGAAATTTAACAAGGAATTTATTTTAATTCCTTCCTCCATTCTGTTGGATTTTTGTTTTCCATCTCGCAATGTATTTTTGATGTGCTTGTTTTTTGTCACATTAAACCTATGATAATGTTGTGCTGCTGTTTTAAAAAATTATCTTGGAATAATTAAATATGATGAATAAATATGTTTAAATAAACTTCACCGAATAGATTTCTATCAGTGATGCGGCCAAGAAATCCTAAATTTTAGACGTTGCCATTTGTTTTAACACAGGCGGTTTAACCACGTAAAAGCGAGAATCTTGACGAAAAATTCTAATTTTTTTTTATATTTTTCAGGGCTGGGTTGGATTACGGCAAACAAACTTTTTGACACAATGTCATAATCTCGGGCTAAGATTAGTAGAAAGAATAAATCGACTTAACCAGGGGGGCGACACGATATCTGCTGGTTTGTCATTTGGGATTTCCAAACGGTAATGTTGAATTCTTGCATGCATTTGTGGCAAATATGACAGAATGAAAGTGGTATCGCTGAGCGCTCGCTTCTAAGGTTTACCTGCATCATGAACGCGGAGATGAGCAAGCGTGCATTATCGTTTTGAGATTTTTAGCGTCGCAAAAATTCATGAGCGATTTTCCACTTCTGCAATTTACGAGCGCGCGAATTTGAAAAGCGTTTGCAAAATCGCGAAACTCTGATTTTTGCTATGACTTGTCTAAGAACGCGCCTGATTAATTACGCTCCTCACTTTCACTCACCCTTTTTGTTTTGTTGCGTGCCATATATGCTTAAAATTAACGCGAGACGCATCGTCTCTAGTGAAGAGGGAAATTTCCCCTCGAACAATGTCCCTTTTTTTGACGATTTTCAGGAAAATCCGGTGGACACCATTTTTTTATTCGGTATTTTCAAGTTATGCGACTTAGACCTAACATATTTTAAAATCATCAAAACTTTCGGCCCCTTTGTCATCTTTTTTGAGCACTTAGTACGGTAAATCACATTTTCCCATAGAGTTGCGTGGTAAATAATTAACAATTTTGAGCAAAATGTACTCTTTGAAAGTCTTTTTCTCAAAAACGAATATGGTAAGCCATATTTTTTATTTCAGATTGGTTTCAGCACAATGAATGTACTATTATATCAATTTTAAAGATTCTTCGGCCCATAATAATGATGCCAACACCTTAAAAGAGATACAACGCATGCAACACAGGTCCGTTCATACCGTCGCTGCACTGTGCATTGCGTTGCCGATATATCGATCAATTTCTGCCGCAACTCAACTATAGTCGGGACGAATATGGTGGGTTCAGCCTCACCAACAGACGTCGGCCGACGCTAGGCTTTCGAACACCTTTGCGCGACAGGTGATAAACATACGCGTTACGTAAAAACGCATGTCTCGAAGGCATACGTCTGCAGACGTCCGCCGATGAAGTATGGACCCACCTTAAAGCCTGACCAGACTGCGCATCTGACTTAATTTGACGGTGCATAACAAACGTCGACCGTGCAGTATAATCTGGTCAAATTTACTTTCGTAATTATTGTGTCCGTGAGTCGAAACAGAAAGTTTAAAGTTTACTTTCGTTTAATTATTGTGTCCGTGGAGTCGAAAACCCGACTTAAATAGGGCAATTTCATTTATCATATTTTTTTCAACATGCTATGCTTCCGCTTCAACCAAGCACGGTCCGCGCAGCGCTGATGAAAAACCTTGACATACACTAAATTGATCGCCTCCAGTAGGGTTATAATAAGGCAATCTATATTTGAAGTTTGGGGAAGGAGGTTTAAGATGTTTTTTTCTATAGTTTGAAGAATACTGATCAAAATGTTTGGGCCAGCCTCTGGAAAACGTGGGGAACATGGTAAAAGGGGTAAAATTTAATGCAGTATGAATCAAGTCAATTTTGTTTAGAATGAACACCAATTGTAGCTACCTATGTTTATCTCCTTATAAGGATTAAAAAAATTATAGTTTGTTTAGGTTCGGAACCTTTAGTTACTCGCCACCAGCCCTGATACGGTTCAAGGTCATCCTGGGGTAAAACATAATGCTCCTATTTTGTTTCAAACTGTGTTCACATTGTTGCTCAACATACTGAAATGGAAAATATATTTGAGCTCTTTAGGTGAGAGCTCTGTATACAATTTTGAGGTCAAGATTTGGTGACCCCTATAGACCATGTAGACCTTTGTTACATTTTGCCCATTAATTACGCAACCAAATACCAAACATTGTTAAATGAGGCAAGACGAACAATTTGACACCAGTTTCAATAAAATCGGAGCATTGGGTAAGAAATTCCCTGCAGGGCAACAAGGTCAATTTCACAACTCTTAATGAGTACAAATGATAGTCTTGACCTTGAAACTTAAAATAGCAGCCATTTTGCATCTCAAGGTCAAGACCATCATTTGTATTATTAAAAGTAATAAATGAAAAGTAAAAAGTGCGTTGACCCTTTGGCATTTTGGGCAATAGCATCCTCATTTGAAATCGGATGTATTGCAATTGACATGCATTTATTGATTCAATTGCGACAGTTCTCTATGTTAACCTTTTCCCCCTTTCCCCAAATGCCGGAACATTAAATCGAAAAGACCAACATTTATCAGGGAACCCCAAAACACCTTAAAGAATCTTTGTTCCCAGAGTTTGGTCACGGGATCTTCAGGATGATCTTCTATTAATCATGCTAATATTTATAAAACAATTCAGCCGCTATACTCCGGTTGCGTGTTGTTGGTGGTAGTACCACACGGCAGAAACTATACAAGCGTGAAATACGTGTTTGCCTTCCACCTTTACGCGGGTAGAGGTGAGGAAGGCACTAACCCATATGTTACAAGCCATTCGGAACCATCTAGGTATATTGGTCGTTGCACAAATTAAGGTGCCAATAAATTCAGTGTCTCCTTTACAATGTGACATTTTGTTTATTTAGATTTAACTAAAACTTAGAAATTCTTTTTCAAAACAAAAACATTTGCATCTAATTTTCGATTATATAATACGAAGCATTGAACTCACTGTCTTTTAATTTTATGTATAAAATTAGGTGTTGGGACACAAAGTCCTGTGCCATGAAATAAAAATACTGCGTACTGCAAGTTAAACCTAGCAAGATCCCCCTTGCAAGGCGGGAGGAGCAAATATGCAGATGAGCTCATTAATATGCACAAATAGTGATTACGTGCATGTACAATATACCCATATACCAAGTTTTATAAAATTGGATTGATTGAGACGCAGTCGAGCCCAATATTTGAAAACTCATAGCGAGACCAATAAATTTTGGGCATAAATCATCCGATTTTATGATTATCATGTTTAGCATCCGATATCTCCTCATTTTTTTTTTTTTTTTTTTTTTCTAGTACAAAATTCCTTCGTTTGTGACACATAGACATTTTCGAGCTTAACCATTCACAGGTATAGTTTACTAGCCAGTTACCAATGCAACCGTGTAAAAATCTCCAAATTTTTGAAAAATTGTGCTAATATTGCTTTAATTTTATGTATAAAATTAGGTGTTGGGACACAAAGTCCTGTGCCATGAAATAAAAATACTGCGTACTGCAAGTTAAACCTAGCAAGATCCCCCTTGCAAGGCGGGAGGAGCAAATATGCAGATGAGCTCATTAATATGCACAAATAGTGATTACGTGCATGTACAATATACCCATATACCAAGTTTTATAAAATTGGATTGATTGAGACGCAGTCGAGCCCAATATTTGAAAACTCATAGCGAGACCAATAAATTTTGGGCATAAATCATCCGATTTTATGATTATCATGTTTAGCATCCGATATCTCCTCAAAACATGTAATCGTCAAAATTGGACGTTGAGATCTGGTAGAAGTTCGCCTTATTAGTAATGAGCTAATCAAAATATGCAAATGAACTCATTAATATGCTATATTTTGTGCAAATTTGTAAAGAGAGTGTATCTAAAACTTAAATTTTAAATATCCTGTGGATCCCTTCATTTTCAAATAAATAATGCGAAGTCATCCATGTAAAGTGCAGCAAGGCATGCAATGAACGAACCTTAACACTTACACCCCTATTCAAAACCATAGATATTTGTGTTCAAATAAATAATGCGGCGTAGTCACCCATGTACGATCTCACTTTAAGCCCTTAAAATGGTAGATACCTAGATGGTGAAGATACCCAAACGGCATGCAACACAGGCCAGTTCATACATCGCTCAACAAGGTTACATAAAAAAATTAAGGAATATTTTATATCAAAATGAAGAGAAAACAATAAGCCAACGATTGAAGATGCTTGCATGAGATAATTCCCAAACTTGTTCAAGCTATAAACAAAAATGAAAAAATATAAAAGCGCCAACACACACAACCCTCAAAAACGACTCCATAATATCCATAAGTTGGCAACATCGAAATGACGTATAGAAGTGTTACATACCAATTCCGGTAGACGTTTCATATAGAAGTCCCATGGATGCAAATGAGGTATTACAATTGATTCCGTCATGCGCTGTATGACGTTGTGCAGTAGCGCTTGACGGAATGAATGGCAATACATCATTTGCATCCATGGGACTTTTATATGAAACGTCTACCCAAACTGCCCAGTTTTGCCACAAGCCATTGAATAAACTGGCGGTCGCGGTGTTTTAAAATCCGATTGTTGTATTTCTTTGTTCTAATATTACGTTATACACATTATAACGATATAATGTTACCATATTGTGTTTATTTTATTATAATAAAGAGAATTAACTGATAAATATGTAAAAATACGTTAACAGGAAGAAAAATGTTGTATTTTGGGGAAGGTCTCTCGCCGCAGTGATTCTAAACATAAAACAAATCGGCGTGTCGGAATTCATTTCAATGTCAAGGAAGCTCATTTTTTAGAAATCAATACACTGCAATGCAAAACTTTCAAACACATTTTCAAACGTTGGCTTTGCACAGATTACAAAATGCAGTCAATAGTAGAAATCAAGTGTTTCAATCGGCTATCATAATAAGTTTTGGGCCTTCGTTCGTGCCTCTAAGCAAAACAAACAGCCACATCTTTCAATGACGGTGATGGTTTCCCTACTGATCCCTTAAAAATATCAAGTATTTTTAATACCTTTTTGCTTCAAATTTTAGTGAAATAGACTCAGATTATAACAATCATGTTATTTGTAGTAGCCACACTGGTTCTTCTGGGTGGTTTATCTAATTAACATATAGCGGAATTTAATGTTTTATCCTTTTGTGTGTATGTTTTGTATGTTTTTATGCTGGCAAATAAAATGAAATGAAATAATCTGTGCCCGGAGAATCAGTGCAAGTACGTGGCAACGGAAATAGATGAGTGAATCACTGAATGTGAGTGGTTCAATGCGAGTGATGTGCTAATCGATGGGTCTTTCACTGCACACTCGGTTTGTTGTCAGAAATGAGTAACACTTGTATACGTCACAATTAGGCACCCAACTAGGAGGGTGCCTAATCTAAAGGAAGGGTTTTCATGTGACCTTTAACTGAAAATCCCGGCCCGGGAAATCCAGTCAAAATAAATTTCATTTTATTATGGTACCGCGATGCAGTATTTTGGGTAGTTTGGGCACCACCTACCACCTATCTCTCATGTGTTATGTGGTCAGGGCGCGCGATCCTCATCCACTTCTTGGCACTCCATTAGTACCATAGCTTATTAGTGTATAGTCACTAATTTCAGAAAATAAGTTGAAATTCGGGGCACTCGCTTACTCCATATGCATGAAATATTTTTGCTAAAGCGGGCACCGAACTGAATAACATATGCTTTTAATTAGCTCAAGTGTGTCATTCTAGTATAAAGTCCGTTCATACTTGGATGCAATGTGCAGTGAGTTGCGTGCCTATATATCGATATTGTTCAACTCAACCGGCATTGAGCAATTGCTTGCTTCCCACGGTCCCATAGTCCACTGTCTTTTAATTTATGTCCGTTTAAATTGCGAATTTCTTACAGATAGTAACTCTAAAGCAAGTTTCATCTGTGAATTTTTTTTAAAGAAGCTGATTTCAACTGATTTTGGTAGGTAAAATTTTTCACAGATTTGCTAAAAATATGTTTAGTTTTGAGTTACTAAGATACGACCGAATTTCCACGTAAGATTAGGTACATGTGGATTACTAAGGCTAACGGTTCAAATAATATAAAAATCTCAACTTTTTTAGGTAAGTCGGGGGGACGAGGTTATGGATCACGAAATGTCCCTTTAAGTTCCAATTCGACGTTGTCATCGCCTATTGTCTGAGCTGTGTTGCTCCTTACCTTTCTGAACACTTTTTTGCGTTTCACACAGTTTCTTCAATATAACACTATAGGGTGTCGTTTTAATTTCAGAGTTCCATTAGTAAAAGGCATTGCCTCATCCACCTTTCATTTGAAAAATGCAATTCAGACTGGAATTGGCTATACCAATCATTGTAAAGGGATTGGCAAACAAAACGTGTTTAAAATCAAAAGTATAAACAATAAAAAACTTTTGAGTAGCTATTGTATTGTAATGGTTAAAGAAACAACGTGGCATTCCAATATTCCAGACATGGTGAAATTGACTCTTTTTGAGATCATTTCAAAAATTTGAAAACAGTTTGGATATTTACCATGTCTTACAATCTTAAAACGTTGAAGACCAGCGTTGAAGAGTTCTTGGCAATAATGGCAAATTCCTGCCAGTACAATAATTTGTAATGTACAGCCCTGCCAGGATTTATAGTGTATCTAGCATTTTTTGTGACACAACTTCGAGGGGATTATTCAAGCCGGGTTCGGGAACTTGTACTACTTTCAGGCTTAGTAAGATATTGATCTGGATTTGACACATGGTGTAATGGCGGTGGTCTGTGGGCTGGTGGACTGCCTGTTTTCACGTTTGATAAAATGCTGGCAGTATTGTCAGCATCCTTGGCTGAGAAGTGAAGCTTGGAACGTAGTTTCTTCTGTTTATTACCCAAATGTAACACCCAAATTGGTTCGGATTTGTTGGGGTGATTTTAGTGGGGGTCCATTTCGTTGTGTCTAATATTTGTTTTTCATGCCATTGTGTCCCTGTAAACTATTTCTTTTTATATATTTTTGTTCTTGCCCTATATTCCCTTCTTTATGTGAAGGATTGGATGATGTATTTAGTGGATGAATGTTTTTTTGTGGGGTTTTAGGTAGGGTTTTGGTATCTATATTTAGTGTGTTTTTTATTGGAAATGGTGATATTTTAAGTCCAATTTGCTTGATATACCGGTGAGTAAAAAAAAGTACACCAAATTGAGTGATTTTTCATGGTAAAACAAAACCTCTGTGCATTCATTTTCTTGCGTAGTAAACTTCCCTGTTTTTTTAGCTCTAATATAAAATTACGGCATTAAATTGATTAACGCGTTCAAAAGTTGACGTTGTCGACGTGAAATTACCTAATGTGAAAGACCACAATTTCAACGCTTAGACTCTTGGTTTTACGTTCATTTCATCTTTTGGGTTTGCAGCAATCCTCCTCCTTAATTCACATTTTGGACTAAATATCAGAAACCCAGTGACGTAAACAGTCTGTGGGTGAAGGGTGCGGAAGGGGAGGGGTAAGGGCGGGATCCGCACTCAAAATCTTTTCCCCCTCCTACCTAGCCCCTATAGAGAATAAGGAAAATTAATAAATGATAGTATATTGAACAGGATTGCTACGTCCACCTTGCACAATTTTTTTTAGTGTCTGCGGCCCCAAAGTTAATGGTTCCACATCAGCCTGGTCCCAATGAAAACGGGTATAGTTGTTGGGTTAAGACTTTAAAATGTAACCAGATATCAAATTAATATGGTAATGAAATACATTTTTTTTGGACGGGGCGCAACATTTGGCAGCATCTTTCACTTGCTTGATTTCCACGTATAAACTTCCAAAATCTTAATGGCTGGATAACAGATACAGTATAAAATTTTCCATTTTAAAATAGCCTGGTAATTTCATTAAATCGTAAGTATTCTACATGTACATTATCAATTCAACACATGTCCCGCGTAGCATTTGAATACGGCGCCAAAGCAATCAACTGTTAATTTATTTTGCGCCCTCACTCTGCGTAGTAATGAGTCTCATTTGTACAGTCAAGGTGTGATATTTGTTAGGGGCAGAAATGGTTTACCTTCTCAAAAATAACTGTAGCCTTTGAATGGCTGGATATCGATTAAAAAATTAAACTTATTTGTGAAAGCGATTAAACAGACTATCTACCATATGAATTAATTTGGTAAATTCCGTCAAGGTGAAAAAAAAATCCCTCATTTGGTTGTATTTTTTCTGACTCACCCATGTGTTTAATTGTCTTGTTAACAGACGGAGTCTGTATATTAAAATTGGTCTACTTTTGAGGGTCCAAAAATGGCGGCGTGCACGTATTGAGGGTAGGTACAGCCTTTTGCATTGTGAGGAACTTCTTCTGTCCATGTTTTTTTAGGTGAGTATATTTTGGGCTATCTACGGAAGGTATCACCAAAAGAAGCGCTTCCCCTTTGCCTGCCCCCCCCCCCCCCGACTCTACCAACCAACTGTTTATAGCTTCTTTTTATTGTCCTATACAATTGTTTTATAAAATTTTGGAATATAGCTGCCTGGGCTTGGTTTAAATTTTTTAGTATTTGAATTTTTGACCATATCTATAAAATCCAAGGATGGAGTCCAAAATGGCCGCAAAAGCTGAAAAAACTTCAAGAAAAGCGGGCATTTAATATCAAAACAATAAAAATCATAATAATTTTTAATATTCTTATTATTTTGTTGTTTTGTATTGTAACTGCAATACAGTATGTGTGCATGGATTTTTTGCCAGGAAAAAATGCGGCCCAGGAAGGTATGCATAGGTCTGTGCTGGTGAATCCCTAAAATCCAAGCTAACCAGCTGATCTAAGCCAATTAATAACTAGCACAAAGAAAGAGGCTTCTACGCACCAACGGTGTAGATGTTACCCCCTTTGGTCCTGCTTAGAGGTCCTCAATAGCCTTCTGCCCCAACCTTGCCAACATCTTTTGGGTGCACCGTTTGGAGAGCGCCCAAGAAGTGGATGGGAACGGTCCAGTTTTCTAGATCACAACCCGGGGTAATCTATAAAGCGGGAACGAAAACGGGACAGGACAAATTTTATTCTTTTACGCATTCAAGACTTTTAGCCACGCATTAGTAATATTACTCTTACGTTCAAGCATCACTGTATTACATTTGATTCTTTTTCGAAGTAAAATAACCTTTCCATAGCAAATGCAAGCACTAACCGCCCCCAATGGAAAATTGTGTCCCCGTATTCTGGCCCCGTTTTCTAGATCACTCCGGGGTAAACTAGAAAACGGGGACGAAAAAGGGACAAAAACAACAACACCGTGATGGATCCTCATCGTGTGTGTTTTTATTTATTCCGTCCCCGAATTTCCGTCCCAGTTTTCTAATCACCCCGGGGACGAGAAACGGGGACGAAAAACGGGGCCCGACCAAGTTTATTCATTTAACGCATTCAAGAACTTAAGCCAACTTAGTCATAGTCATCTTAGTTTCACTTTGATTACATTTCAAATCTTAACTTCTGCTTATCGATTATGGACACATCGTCAAATTAAACCCTACTACACCTGGAAATAGTGAGTGAGCATTGTCAACGAGTAAAGGGTATTAACCTTCCACAGATGGGCAGAAATAATATAATTGCGATTTACATCCCTGACAAGAACAAATGTTCACACTCTTATTGGGTTATAGTAAGGCTTTTCGTTTGATTTCTGATAATAAAGCAATATATTAGTTATCCCTGTTTGTTCAGCAATACGGAAAATATCACTGGTTTGTGTCTCAATATACTATTAGGCGATAGCCGAATGTGATATTGGAAACCAAACCATAGAGAGTTTTCCGTATTGCGTGAGGAACAAACAGGGGGTAAACGATTTATGAAAATTTGGAGAGGGGTTAAGCCTATGAAAGTTGATTACTTTTATTTAAATCTGGTTACAGTAACCAGAATCCAGAAAGAAATCTCAGACGGGAGTAGGCCCACCCCTATTTAGCCTGTTTCTACTGAGGCCGACAAGTACAAAGCAACAAGTTGGACTAACTGCACAGTAACACAAACTCAGTCATCATTGCCGTGATACATACAATTTTCCCCAAGCCCAAAAAGCACAGTCCTAGACCAAAGAATGTCATGGCACATGATTCAGTAGAGTCTTGCCTGCCTGCAGTGCATAGTCATTGAGAGTTGAATTCTGCAGGGCTTGGGTAGCATGGCACTGTGTAGCTAAGGAAAAAACATACTAACTACCTCTTTGAAAGATCACAAAGGTTCACTAGTCTACAAAATACACAGGGGAACTTTTAAAAATATCTTTTGTACATAAAGAATGTAGGGAGAATTTATCAAGTAGAAATATTTGTTTGGGATTGCCAGCACAGTCACACCCATTGGTGTTGAACCAAAAAGGCCATTTTGGATTGCACTTCAGAGGGTGCTGACCAAAACAGTCTCTTCCACAGTGAGCAAGATCATTACATCTATAGATTGAATCATTAGTAGGGACTTGATACTTGTGTAAGCATTACTAATACGTGCTCATATCCAGTGAGTAAGGAAAAATTACTCTGTTAATACTGGAACATTTAATTGGACATTCAAGTGCTTGTTTCCGATTTAATGTGTATTGTGTTCTCTACTTGATAGAGAGCCTGGCACTTGCACATCCCCCATCAAATACCGTGGGAAAGCAACCTTGCGGTTTTTGATGGTAGAAGAAATAATGCACTGCCAAGCCCTCTTCGATACTAGTGCTAATATTGATGGTTAACCCACTAAAACAGCGTTTTATTGTTTATCTTGGGATGAAATGGATTGAGGCTCAGATTTCAGACGACAATGAGAAAATATGGCCTTTCATCTGATAATCAAAATCGAACTACTACTCTACTTCGGGTAAATCAAGGGGTCCCAAAGACGATCGGACACGCACCTTTAACCAATCAACATTCACATGTCATGTCTATTAAAATGATAAAATTTGATCTAGGGAAACTACTCCTTGTACAGCTTGTACAATTTAAGTATCATAACATAATCAATTGATTATAATCTGCAAGATTGCCATCCATTATAGGCGTTCAATATGGCATCAATGTCAATCAGTAAAGGTCAGTAACTCATTCACGCTGTAAGCTAAAGATATAATTTTGTGGTTTTTAGTTGGATTAATCGCTTCCAAAATCCCCAGTAAGGCTATCTTAAGTGTCCTTGAGTCGTTAGTCATAAATATCCCCATAACAGGGTGATCCAAAAAGAACTTGACCCTGTAATGTCCCGCCATTTTTGAATTTTTAATAAATATATCAACATATGTGGAATATCTGCGGAAAGCTTTTTCATTATCGTTAATTTGCTGCAAAGATCATTCCAATCGGTTTAGTATAGACCCTAGCTCAGTCTTTCGAATCAAGAATCTGCAGTGAATAAATAGCCTGATTTTTTTCTGGATACACAGATTTCCTTCGCCTAACGCCGTTCATTTCAATGTGAATCCGTGGACAGAGCGAAATCCGACTACTTGATTCAACGACTGTAGCCCGTCTATACCCGACCGATGTAAATGATCTTTGCAATAATTAAAAGATAATGAACCCAGCTTTAGATATAACCAAATATGTAGATATATATTACTTCAAATCAAAATGGCGGACACAATCAGGGGCAAGTTTTTTTTTACTCACCCTGTAGATGCCAATGACGCCCCAAAACCTTCCAAAACAAAGCACATATATCTCTAGACTTTTGGTGATGATATTTTTCGAGCCGTTAGTAAGTGTCATTTCCTGCCATATTGGCTACCCATCTTGATGGCATCTTAACATGTATCGATTCCTCTGAATACCTAATGTGTGACACATTGATCTGATTGACTTACAGGTATATACACAACATTGCAGTAACTAGGTACGACACAGCATCAATTATAAGCAATCTAGAGTAATCGGAAGCCATTTTGGATCCTATAATGAAGGAATTTTATAATTAAAAAAAAAAAAAAAAACAAGATTTTTAAACCATTTTTCTTATGGTTCTAATTACTTTCTTGACTACCAAACACAAGGATAGATACCAAATTACCAACTGCGGCAAAGTAGATCACGATCAGGCAATTTATTGCTGACGGCCATAATGAAACCAGGTCTGAAAAAAATGAATATGAGGGCCGTACTTACTCTTCCTTGTTGGCGAAAGGGGAGGTCGGCCAAGAAATCCTATTTTAGATGTCGCCCTTGGTTTAACACGTAAATCGAAAAATCCTGGACTTTTTAATATGGAGTTTTCTATATCAAATGAAGCTTGGCGAATAGTAACTGTTAAGTTAAAACTTCGATTTATAGAAGAAATTTTTTATGTGTTACATATTAAGGACATAAATGGTAAAGGAATATATAGTACGCAATAGCATACCTAATAAATATCAATCTAACATGCATTATAAAATGTAGTTTGACACAAAGTTTATGATACACTATAGCCGACGCATACATGACGTAATATGTAGCGGGACGCGGCCCTGTGTGAGCGCCCCTGAGGACTCGCGGGGAAGTTGCAAGGGACAGAACCTCGCGCCCTTCTGAATGACGCCCGTGGACCTCGGTAAATCAGTTGCTCAAGAATTTTATTACAACCAGCCTTCGTCCTTGTCGTCAGATTACAACTCACAACGCCAATTACCTATAACAGATACAGCAGAACTTGCGATTACTGTTTTAATACACTAATTTACTTAGTTAACACACTTTATTTGATACCTACTTTACATTACAGACAAGTACGACACCTCCATAGAAACGGGAAGGTTGAAAATGCACGCTCTACAGCACACAAATTGGTATAGGAAATGCACGCACTCGACTTTGTGAGTTCATTACTCCCAACAGAAGAGCCTGTTTTGGAATATATCTGCAGATGTAAATTACATTTTTATCTTGCTGTACAACAAAGGTATTATCTTTTGGTAAAAATTTCATTTAGGGGTACCTGCGGCTTCAAAAATTATTACTTTTGAACTGACTTCCTACGGGCGCGGCATGGAGGCCATTTACTAAGCACTGGTAATCTTGTCTATTCGTCACTAAGTATCTGGGTCCCAGTATTGCATTAGACCCTTCGAAATCGAAGAGACCCAATTTTTAAACATCTGAACAGTTTTACTATAGGTCACCTTTGCAATGTTCATAAAAATGTTAATAACCCACCCTGTCCAGCATAATCACCTCATACTTATGCATACTACGCACTGTTTTATGATGGCTCCATGGCATTGTTTACGCTAAACAATAATCAACATAACTTGTTGACCGCATCCATTTCATTTAGGGGGGTTTGATATACTTTTGAGGTTTTTGCGAAAATTTGAAATGTTACTTTATTCACATGCATTCCGTGGAATGTTCTGTTTAGACTCAAAATCATCATCGTTTTGATACCAACTTTTTTTTTTTTTTTTTTTTTTTTTAATAATTAATTTAGATATTTTGGTTATTGCTTTTTAACAGCCTGCTTTGTCCTTTTAACGCGTTTTTGTAGCTATTATAATTATAATTGGGGGGAATATCGTTTATAGGCCCCATCCCCGTGGCTATTTCTTCCTTTCCTTTATACCATGCTTAGGTTTTTTGTACTCCCAGAAGAATATATGTTAGATACAGTTTCGAGTTTACAGTGGCCGACTTTATAAAATTTATACTGTCTGATTGCCTTTTTTTTTTCTTTTTTCTTTTTGAATCTTGCCTTAATGGTACTTGTGTTTTGATTTTATTATAAGTTTGATGTTGTATTGTTTTTTTAGCCTTATTGGGAAATGTTTGGTAACTAATTGAGACAAAGACAAAACGAACACATTCCCCCCGGCGCTTCCAATTTTGGTAGTTTTTAATGATTTTTGTTAAAATTGGTAAAATGTCCTTAGTTTTGTTGTAATGAATTTTAAAAGAAGACCGTAGATTTTTTCCCTCTTCCTCTTTAGATTCTTCGCGTGCATGACTGAACAAATCCGAATCAATTAAACTTCAGAAATGTACATTGTCTTGAATAGGTCACCTACGGACTAATCAATTAATTTTTTATTTATACATTGTGCCAACTAATCCAAACACCAATTCACCTGTTGCAGAGCAGGAAAACAAGATCTTTCCCATTTTTGAGGATATTTGTAGGTTAGTCCCCGTATTGCCATAGGTGTATCTATACCTGGATTACATTAGTAGTGTTGAAACCCTTTTTCATTTCATTTACACATCAGGATTAGCTATTACTGATTGCAGGAAATCTTTCTTGGGTAAAACAAGGAGGACAAATATCTCCTTATTCAAAGAACTTCGGGCGTGCGTGACTGAACACATCCGATCATATAAACTTACTAAAGAAATGGATAAGGCTCTTAACAAAAAAAGGCTGCTTGAAGGTTTCAGCAGAGATGCATATTGTCCCGAAGTACTTTGCCCTTGTGGCAGCTATTGCCCCTACGCTACATGCATATCTTTTTTTCTTCAAAAGTTTGATTCCTACATTCTAGTGAATTAGCTTTATGAATCTTACTCGCCCAAACTTTTCCCTGGACTTTGCAGCATTTGCCTTGTCAAATGACTCCGTTTGCTGTTTGATTCCCCATCAAATCCTAGTCTCCTTTTCTGCAATATTATTGAAACAAATAACGGTGCTTGCGCAAAATCGCTAGTCTTCTGCTACTAGTGATTTATTTTGCGGTGACAAAACAATGTTTATAAGCATATTACTATCATCCACCCCCTTTCAATAAATGTAATGGTATGACGGCCAACCACGTCCACGTGCCTAACTATATAAACAACAACATGGTCACAGAAACGTCTGAAAAACTACCAAAAAGAATGCTAACCGTACCTCAACATCAAATGCTGTATTGGGATTACACTTGAGTTATACCCCCGTCTCTCAAGTTCTGGAAATTCGGGTACTTTACTGAATATGCTGCAGTAACAAGCTGATGCTGCTCCTCGTTCGAGTAGTAAATTTTTTGCATGATGGCTTGCTACATGTCCCTGCCCACACCGCCTTCGGGTACGGCGGTCCCGGTGAGTATTTCCCACGGTGTATCTGGGTGAAGACTGCGAAAGATATTAATCTAAAATTGGTACTGGCTCGAGAGACAACGTTACCAGTCGTCATAGCGAATGTTGTGTAAATGAAACTTAAGCTCAATATCTCCCGAAAACGAAGGGGTTCTATGGAGGTTTTTACAATCAGAGGGTCCGTTAACTATGTTTTGTTTTGAATATGTGTCGTAGTTGGTCTGAACCTATAGAACCTACGAGAAATTGAACGTTTTTTTTTTGTCGGGTCCTTACTTCGGGTGCTCGCAGACACGGAAAAAGTGAACACTCAATCTCTACGGGTACATCCATTTTTCCCATAATGCCTTTCGGTATATTTTTCCTTTGAGAATTTCAAAACACCTGGTTTCATTTACGCAAACTGTTTTTTTTTCAATTTTTAAGAAACAAGATACGTACTAACCTGACCGCCGGTAGCCTTCGGGCGTTCGTAGTGTTTCCTGGATCACTTCACCCTCCGTGCTGGCGGTCCTATCGTGATCACGTAATGTTTATGCATTACTTCATTAATCGCCCGAGCTCGCCGGCGCGCGGTAATTGGCTGAGAGAAGTCTGTAAATGAACTAGTGTATGACATCATCCTAATTATAGTTGGTCACTGCTCGCGTGGAAGTTTGTTGGTAATGCATACCCTTACTCAAACCACTTTTTAGGCAGAGGTTCCCCCCTCCCCCCTCTAGTCACTGGCCGGCAATCGTAAATACACCATATGACACCCAGGGTGCATATGTTTGATTACACACATGGAGTTTTAAATAATTCTAAATCTAACAATACCATGGCAAAAATAATTTGGGGGCATAGATTCTCTCCCTCTAGCCACTGGCCGCGATCGTAAATACAACTATATGACACCTGGGGTGCTATGTTTGGATTTACACACACATGGACTTTTAATATCCTTACACAACACACATAGGAAAACACTTTTTTGGGCAATTCCCCCCTCTCTGGCCACTGGCCGGCAATCGTAACTACAACATGACACCTGGGGTGCATATGTTTGCATTTACCACATGGTTTTTATAATTACTTTTACACCTCATATTATATAATAAACATTTAAAAGGAGACACCAGCGTGTTCCAACACAGAACAACTTGCTTCTTGGGTGACATTCGTCACCACCTAAACAGTATTCGTGCCACCTGATGTTCATCGTCCATGGTTACTCACTCCATATGATGCTCATGTCTTGTTATATTTAATTGTAATGCTAGCCCTCACTTCAACAAGATATCAGGACACATGGGCTTTGCCCCCTACAAGATATCAAGAAACCTAGGCAGGCCCCCCCCCCCCCCTCTTGCCGTTTCGCATGCGTTGTCACATTAATATTTTTGTCCCTTGTGTATTATTATATTGAAGTCTAAGCCCTACCTCCATCAAGCGAATCGACCAGGCTTTGCCCCCTACAGATATCAAGAACATAGCGAGGCGCTTGCCTTTCGCTAGCGTGTTGTCACATTACCTTTATTGTCACTTGTTATTATTATTGAAGGCTATTCCCCTCACCCTCCCCTCCATCAAGATATCAGGACACATGGGCTTTGCCCCCTACAAAATATCAAGAACATAGGCAGGCTCTTGCTTTTCGCATGCTTTGTCACATTATATTTATTGTCATTGTGTATATTTATTGAAGTCCTAAGCCCTCACCTCCATCAATATATCAGCCCAGGGGGCTTTGCCCCCTACAAGTATATCAAGAAACATATGCGAGGCGCTTGTCTTTCGCATGCGTTGTCACATTATATTTATTGTCATTGTTATTATTTATTGAAGGCTAAGCCTCACCTCCTCAAGATAATCAAGGCCACCGGGGCCTTGCCCCCTACAAGATATCAAGAAGAACCATAGGCGAGGCGCTTGCCTTTCGCATGCTGTTGTCACATTGTATTTATGATTGGCACTTGTTATTATTTTTGAAGGCTAGCCCTCACCTCTAACCAGACGCCAGCACTACTACCGTGGAGGTGCCCTTTCTTTCGCAATGCATTGTCACATATATTCATTGTCAACTTATAGTAATTATTGGAGGCTAGCCCTCACCTCCAACCAGATATCAGGACACAGGGTCTTTGCCCCCTAAAAGATATCAAGAAACCTAGGCGAGGCGCTTGCCTTTTTGCTGCGTTGTCACATTATATTTATTGAAGGCTAAAGCGCTCACCTCCAACAAGACGGCGAGCACTACCTGAGGTGCCTGCCTTTTTTGATGCATTGTCACAATTATAGTTTTCTGGTGAGGCTAGCCCTCACTCCTACAAGACGCCGATCACTACCGTGAGTTGCCTTCCTTTTGCATGCACTGTCTCTAACCATTGTAACATTTATGATGACATATAATTGTTTTGGACATTATAATTTGTACCATATTGTGACATTATAAGTTTGTGACATCTTGTGACATTATAATTTGTGACTTTGTGACATTATAATTTGTGACTTTTGTGACATTATAATCGTGACATATTGTGACATTTGGATGTGCACACATTTTAATTTTGACATTTTGGATGTGACACATTTTTAATTCGTGACATTTGATGTGACACAGTTCTGGTATTAAAAACCAACAAAAGCTCCTCTTGACCTCTTCTGCTGAAACAATGCGACCTCGTATTTACGAACGCGATGCGATCAATACATGCCAATAAATGTACTACAACACACCCAAAGGCCTCCCCAAATACCATCACCACACTCCTCTCCCTCCCAAACCCCCTTTAACAAACACCCATCCCCTCCCCAATACCTACCCCACCCCCATCAACCCCACCCCCTGCCCCAACACTCTGCTACCCCCATACAATGCACACCCCACACCTCCTTAACACCCCCTCAACACCCCACCCCGCAACACCCACCCCACCACCAATTACCCCTAACACTGCCTGCCCTTTCACCAACAACCCCGAACACGCCTCCCCTTCCCAACACCCCGCAACACGCCACTTCCTTCCCCAACACCCACCCGCAACACCCTCCCACCCCCTAACCCCTCACCCTCCCAACCCCTCCCCAACACCCGCAACCCCCTCCCCAACACTACCAAAACCCCTCCCAACAACATGCACAACCCTACCCCCCTCCCCAACACCATGCAACACCACCCTTCCCCCTCCCTAACACCCGCAACACATACCCCTCCCCCCTCCCCAACCCCCTCAACACCCCACCACGGCCCCTACCCTCCCCAACATCCCGCAATAACCGCACCCCCCGTTCCCAAACCCCCGCAAAACCCCCCCCCCCATGGTCTAGTAGTCTCATGTAACGAAGTAATTTTGCCTATACGACGTACGTTTTTTTCATAGAACAGCAATTATGCACATATTTAATTAAGCTCATTTCGCATACTATAATCCGCAAACATTCCACTACCCCTCCCAACAGCCCTACCCCCTTCGCCACAACCCCCCTGCATCCCTTTCCCAACACCCCCACCGCAACAACGCAACACCCTACCAACCCTCCCGCCACAAAACCCCCTCCCCAGCACCCCACCCACTCCTTCAACAACACCCCGCAACACCCCACTCCCTCCCTATGGCATAGTAGTTTCATGTAGCGAAGGAATTTTTGCCTATGTGACGTAACCGTTTCAGAGATACAAATTAATTACGCATAGTTAATTAGGTCCTTTGCTACCTCAGCCGCATATATCACAATACTTTCAAATTGCAAAAGGATGTTCCCATGATATGCTTTCATGCAGCACAGGATTTTTGAGTATCCAATGCACCATTGCAAAAATTAAGCCAATTCCGACGCTGATTTTTTTCCATATTAATTATTAGCTCATTTGCATACTCATTTGCCCGAAATACGCGCCCAAATCTATCAGGTCAGGTCGAGAACTCTTCAACCCACTACCTTACACCAAGTTACATCATAATATCCTTACGGAACTCCGAAACTTGTACACAGGCCTTGTCAGGATAATTTTCGTAATTATGCAATTAGAGTTACTTAATTAGCATATTTTAAACCCCCACAAAATCTAATCAGGTCGAGAACTCATCAACCCGCTTCTTTCCACCAGTTCCAAATCATTGTCCGCCCTTACAGAACTCCAGAAATAAATCGTATACAACATGGGTTAACATTTTTTATCACGGACGAACGGACGACGAACGGACGGACGGACCGAACGGACGCTGCTCATTTCATAGTCCCCTTTCCGAACTTCGTTCAGGCGGGGACAATAAAGTTGTTAGTACATAATATAAATAATTTTACATGGCTGTATTATTATTTCTCACACAACCACGCCCCTACGTTCATGTCACCATCAAGGAACACGGAGAAAAGGGTGGGGAAGCTATGATGTGAGTTTTACACAACCGCCAGTCTAAAGCTACAATTAACAATAACTCTAAAAAGGGAGGGCCTATTTCCCCATTATCTCAATCAAATCATACATAAAATCCATACCGTCTATTACATAATTAAAGTCAGAATATTATTCCTAGATAGCATGTTCCTACTATCCCTATGGAAGGTATTATCTTATTGAATTTTTAATTATTCCGCACAACATCAAAATGACAAACAATTAATTCACCAAATCCATAAAGGCAGGAAGTGGATGACTTTTCTTAAAAAAAATGTTTGATTACAAGGGAAAGAGTTGTCATGTTGTCTTTAAGAATTATTTTAATATTTAGTATTATTTTATTCACCATATAAGTTTCAAAAAGCATAAAGAGAAGATAACACTTCCCCTATCATTTAGAGGCGGAACATAGAGCCTTGTCTTCACGATATAAAATATAATATTATGAAGCTATCAACATGGATTTAATCTCGCCTAAACTAAACAATTGAATGCGAAAATAGTTAAATGTCTTTCATCCTCCTAATTTCATTAAAAGTCTTCACATAATAACAAACATCCTTATAATTTCCTTTACTCTCCTTATTATTTGCAGTTCGGTGCGCCCATGTGGAGTACCATACAGTGAGTGACCTAAAGTTTACATGAAACGTAATCCTTGTGAATTAAAAGAGAAATATTTAATCAAGTCTTGACGCTCCTCTCTCTCCTAATTACAGTTCAGTGCGCATGTGCAGTACCATTCAGTGAATGACCTTTAATTTACATAGTGGCCGGGAATAAATTATCATGAAAAATAAAGGAGGAGAATCGATTCACGATGTGCATTTTTCACCAAACAAATCTTATTATTTCCGAAAATCACTAAATAATTTCCCAATTTTCATTTATTATAATTTACTATCAGTCAAACGCATTCCTGAAGAATAATATCTGCAAACAATCCCATCAAGTTTGATATGGGAACCCTACTGCCTGCCTTGTAAAACAACAACCACCAATTCGCCACGCATAACATAGGCGGCATACTTGTACATGTGTATCCCTGAAGCAGAACACAAAGACAACAAGGTCACCCTATATTAGCCGTACCATAGATTTTTTTTCGTACGTTAAACTGACAAATGCGCAATCGTGTCAAAATCAACATCCCATCTTCAAATTCGATTTAATAAAGTGAGTTTGACAACAAAAACACACACCCACTAATCTCCCATCACTGTCAGATATGGTTCTGCAATTATGATTTTAAGAATTTTTAAAAAACGAAATATGAATCAGTGATTTTTCTCTGAAGTGTTAATGTCCCCATGGACAGTACAATGCACATTTCCTTTACTACTCGATTTTCACGCGAATATTTCGCATCTTGTCGTAATGTCTATTTACATGACCGTAAGCGCACATCCTAGCGGGTATTAGAATGACACATTTTATTATCAGAGCTATCCTGACATAATTCTTGAACTTAATTACGATACTGACTTCAATTTTCAATTGTTGACGAGGGTAAATTTGATTTCCACACACAATTTTCGGCAATATGCTTCATAATTCTAACCTAATGTCACAATACCTGCTTATCCAGGCTTTCGACTAGCTTCCCTACGCGATATGCTACAAAAAATGCATTTAAATATTCACTTGTCCGCTCCAATATGTGAAGGAATCTTGAAAAACGGCAGCAAATCGCAATACTTGTACGCACCATAACAGGGGGGGGATAACAGCCGGGGGAGCTGAACTTTCCCGCTAGATCACATCAGTTATCGTACCAGCGCATCGTAAACACGAATCACACGGTGGAAGAAACCGTTTGCGGCTGATTGGGCAAGTACGTGGACCTCCCGTGGCGGGCTTTCACCTGATTGGCATGCAGGCTGACCTTTCTAAGATAACGATTCTTACATGACTTGCATCATTAGTACTGACGTAATGAAATTAAATTTTTGTAGTCAGAGAGCCATGATAACCATTTGGGTTGGGGTCTCGATTATTTGTACAAAAAATAACCTAATAAAAGAAATGCTAACTTTCCAATCCCGTTTCATATTTAACACAGAGTGAAAAGTGCTTCCTATCCCCTCTTGACATTTAACGATTCTTAAAGGAAAAAAATGCGGACCAATCAAAATACAACATACTAAACAACACCTTATTCGGGAAAACAATCAACGCTATAACTTATCCACACACCAAGATTGACCACCCAGATTCACTAGCAGAACTGGAAGAAGCAATTCCGAATATTTTGCCGACGGACGTAAAAGTAATATCCCCACACAACTTTCAGTCGTGATCACTAACATTTGGTTTTAAATATTATAAAGCCCTTTTAAAAGAATTCTTAGGAGCTCCTTTCCCGAAATGTAAAGCCCTCCGACTTTCACACTATTATCACTCTTACTTTATATTAGTTCTTAATTTAAACCCCCTCCCAACCCAAGACTCAAATTTCCTTTTAAAAAAAGTAAAAAAATAAAAAATCACACACGTCAGTGCACTATTTCAATTCATATACAAACTATAACGCATCCCTTTCCTTTTGACACGCCTTTGACCTGGGGCGCTGATGCATGACATGCAGGTAGAAACTACGTGGGTTTTGTTTTATGGTTTTTTATTCGTAACGTGAAAATATTTTAAAGGCAACATTTCCGTGATCCATAGCATAGTCCCGCCTCGATTTACCTAAAAGAAATTGAGATTTTTATATCATCTTGAAGTTCATGGTTCCAAAATAAAGCATACAATCACTACCAATACACATCCATTTACATGGATATTTCCTCTTGACCTCGTCTCGCCCTTTCCTTTTTAAGAATGTTTATTTTAGTTGTGCATCCAGCCAGTTGCACAGGTATATGATGTTTCCACTCAATCTACGTTATGACCTGGAAAAAATTGCTATAGAAGGTTTTTCTTACTGTAACTTGATTGTATAAACCCTCCCTAACAACATACAAAAAGGTAGAAAAAAGGAAGCATGGCAAGACATGCTAATTTGCATAAAACTTATGTGCCAGTATTTGCCTATATTTTGTTTATTATACAATATATTAAAAGGGACGACCATATTTAGTAAATAAAGTTTTCATTTGATAGAATGGTCGTAACCCCTAAACCCCATCTGATAGAGTTTTTGCGCTGATATTTCAAACCCGTTTTCATGTGAGAGCTAAAACATATTTTCTTATCTCTACTGTGTAAATTAATATCGGTCGACAACAAAAATGGGGTACATTTTCGCTCATAACTTCCAAAGCAAATATCCTTTAGCTCTAAGATTTCCAACAGGAAAGAGAAACTAGTAGCTTTCTCCACTAACCAAATGTTTGACCACTTCCGGTAAATCTTGGAGTATGGGGACGATGCTATTAGCGATCAGCAACGGCCTTTACTCTTTGCAGTCTTTCTTTCTGTCGACAACATAGGACCCAGGTACTTGAGGTCTAACCTTTTGAGTTGGGTACCGTGTGTAGTGCAGATCGGTTGATGATTCTCTTCCTCATTGACGATCATGTTTCTCATTTCCGTCTCTTTGGCATTAGATGTAGTGCTTGATTTTAGTGCGCTCCGCATTCTCAAAAGATGCTTTGTATAGTAGATCTTGTACAGTACATATAACTCCCCTGTTAGAGCTGGTAGTCAAGGTCTGTGAGATGCTGGACTTTGGTGACGTCTAGAATGCTTTGACCGCCTTTTATGCTGCTGTCCTACCCATTACCCAGGCTATTACCAAATGACCCAAACCCCTTTTTTTAAAATGTTCACATACTCAATACCCCTTTTCCTTCGTCCCTTCCCTCTATCCACTTTTACACAATTTGCAAAAAATTATCCACTTTTGTTAAATATTTGAACACCAAATTTCAAAATTTTGGACCTATGTGCCTTTTTTAACAATTTTAATCATTCACGACAGCAATTTTGTAAATTCATGGCAATTTGATCTCTTAAAAGAGGCACTCCTATTTTAACTTCAGGTTCTACATCATTGGCCCCCTTCTTAGACCCCATTTTTATTCAGCCAGTGTACCAAATGACCCCGTATTTTGTGGTACATTAAAGTTGAATCCTGAAAGGACCCGCGGAAGGATACACTGTCTTCATTCCACACCTTGCCGAGGCA
This sequence comes from Ophioderma brevispina, assembly GCA_023653785.1. Taxonomy (NCBI): domain Eukaryota; kingdom Metazoa; phylum Echinodermata; class Ophiuroidea; order Amphilepidida; family Ophiodermatidae; genus Ophioderma; species Ophioderma brevispina. The sequence goes on along the minus strand of JAMKCH010058877.1, from coordinate 2,174 downwards.
ACATAATATATATACCCATCACTTCGCATGGGAGTGCCCCCCGGCACTAGTTGACCAAATGGGTTTGAAATAAAACTCTCTGATATAATTTGCTAAATAAAGAAGATCACCGATCCCGATTGCAGTCGACAAATCATACTTGAATGCAAAATTGTTTTTTTGGCTAGAAAATTGTGGCCAACTTGAAAAAAAAAAAAAAAAATGAACCATCACTTTCCACTTTCAATATATCAATTGCAAGTTATCCACACCTTGCAGGCCTAGCCATGCAAAACAGTTTAAATACTAACAGAAAAATGGAAATTTCTCGGAAATTCTTCTCCCTAACACAACATCCATTTATGAGCTATAAATTTACAATTGTCTAAATATGGGCGTATATGTCCAGGCGGGGGCTTAAGATAATGCAATTAGCATGTCTTGCCAGGCCTTCCCTTTGTCTACCGTTTGATATGTTGTTGGAGTCTTTTCTTTAGTGTTACGCAAGAAAACCTTCTGTAATCAATTTTTGTCCAGGTGTACCTAGTATTTTACTAGATTCATACAGGGATACCCGTGAATCGTGAAAGATTTGAGGCAGGCAACGTGCAACATAGGCCTACTTACCAATGGGCACTGGGAAACATTGGAATTCCAGCAGCTCTTCTACAATGTTACTAGACTGCGAATACAATGAAAGCATCACCGTAATCTTTACCTTTTTTTTTTTTTCTTACAAATACAATCCAAAATTCAAGTAGGCGGCTCCGTAAATGAACATGGCGAGAGCCTTGTTTACGTGACCAATACTTACTTCTGCCGGCAATATTGTTAATCTATATGAAACATCTCCTTGTCCAATTTTGAAGATTAACATCACGTTATAGATAGGGAAGGAGAGATATAAATAAAAATCCTTTTAAAAGGAAAAGGCGTTGCAAAATAGAAATTTCCAACTTGAATAGGTCTGATTGAATATGGTTATACTTTTGGCTATATCATTTATATTTTCCACAATAAACACATCAATGATCTCTGAGGTCGGAGAGAACTGATTAATATCTTATATAAATCATGGCACTTTTTGATATAAACGATTAATTCAATTCCTACAACTTTTTAACGGTTTTTAAAACAAAATTGAGACCTATATTTGAGACTATTTCATCCCATGAATCGAACGTCACTATTTCCTACTATACGAGGAATTTACGTGTTATCTCTGTAGCCTTTTTACCGACCTAACTACATTACACCAAACGTGAGTGATTTGGTTACTGTGGCCCCTTAATCAAACCTCAAGAAAACATTTTCTACAATTTCTGCTCATTCGCCTTCGCCTTATTGCGTAATTTCTCATCTATCCCATACCTCATCACTGTAGATTTTGGAGGATACAACAGCACGTCCTCGTCTGTTATTCATGTCAAATAAAAAATAACCCTTACAGTTGAGTTGATTATTCAATCTTCAATCTTCAATCTTCAATGGTGTGATCCCTATACAGCTTAATTCGCTAAACTGGATTTGGTGCAGGTGAACATCAGAGCCAAAGGTGCCAAAGTGTAGAAAGGTGTAAGATAAACAAATCCAAATGAGAACTTAGGGTGCATTGTTTAAAATACAGTCCTGTAATTACAGAACTTTGCTACCCAGGGGTGGCCGCAACAGTCTGATGGTAGGCAGAGTGACTTCCTGAACGGATGGCACTGAATGGAGCGAGTACAACAGTAACTGTAGCTGATTTCCAATTCTTACAGCACGTTGGTAATAAGAGAACTTGGTATGGATCATTGCTTTAGTAATGTTGTATTTAATGATGATCATGTCTCCCAAAGTAAGATGCAGGATGTATGTACCTAAGGACGGCTATTGAAAATTGTGTGAATCTTGTAGAACATTTTGCTTGATAAAGAACCGTTCTACATGGAGCCCAGGGTGGTAATTAAGGGTGTTACATGTGTTGTTGTACGGTAATCTCCGAAGACAAAGCGAGCGGCTGCTCTTCTGGACACGTTTCAAGGCGATCAACTCCATCTGGGTGTGTGGGCTCCCATACTTCATGCTCCATTTGCGGATGGGTGTTTTGGGGGGGTGCGTAATGATCGTTTGGGTATTCCTTTGCTTTTGGACGCTTTGTTTCCAGGGGAAGAGTACGACGCAGTAATCCAAGTGAACGGCTGCTTTTTGCTTGA
>JAMKCH010058873.1:0-35824 GCA_023653785.1 Ophioderma brevispina | reverse complement strand
ACACATTTAATTAAGGCCCACCAATGGAATTCTGCAGTCAAATATCTTTTGGGTTGTGGCATTTGGCCATCATTTGATTCGCCGTAGAAGTGCCATGTAATAAGATTCGTTGCCTCAGAGATCCGGGCAAAACCACAAGTCATCACAAGGGCTTAGAGCGCGAGGGGATATTTAATCGTTCATTGTGTAACATTTGTGTCCTGTGCTCTGGTGATTTTTTTGGACGGATGCTGGGGTACGAATCGAATTCCGTGGGCATCTCTGACAGCGATTTCTTCACCATGGAATGTACTTTTACCGAGCACATAAATAGGCACTTTAAAGATGGCCATTCGCGGTATTTGGCAGCCATCTTGGCCAAAGTATAATGAAACAAAGAAGCAATTACAATAGACCTTAATTGGTTTCCTCTTACATTGATGTGAATTCCTTCCTTAAGGGAGTTTATCAAGTCAATAAAGCATTCATTTCTTGAAAATCAAAGGATAAGCTTAAGTGGACACATTAGCCGCAATTTTGGTTTTGCTGCCATTTTGGATTCAAATCTGATTGGTTGTATTATTAAGGTGATGTGAATTCTTTAATGCCAGGTTCATAACAACTAAGGAATACTACAAGATCAAGAAAACCATTTTGATAACAAAGTGACAAATTGGCCGCCATTTTGGATTTTCTGCCTTTTTGAGAGCAATTTTGCCTAATGTAAACAATGGAATTACCAGTAGCGTATCATCAGGTATTTCTGTTTGAAATGGCGCGAAAAACCACATCAAATTGGGGGGGAAAAGGTGTTGTAATTGCGATCATATAAAAATATAAAAAGCATGATAAAAAAATGCCATGACCAGGGGCGGCACCGTTTTTCCAGAGCAATACAACAATCTTCCTTTGTCCAGAATCACCGTGCCTGGTCACGGTCTGATTGATCTCTGACATCTCATCAACACACCATCAACAACTCATTGAGTGATAAGCTACAGTGTTACGTGGCGAAAAGGCGCTCAGGTGATCAATAATTTTGCTTTGAGAAATTTTTTTTTTTTTTTTTTTTAATTTGTCATTTTAACAGTGGCGGCCATTTTGAATTTGGGGCCATCTTGGAAGGAAAGTAATTTGGCCCCTTATAGGACCCGATTTATTTTAGATATCAAAGAGCTACATCTGCGGCCAAATTTGGTACTTGTCACCCAAAATGCACAAAGTTTGATATCTGGCACCATTCTGCATGACTCTGAACCAAGTCCTTCCGGATAACCGGGTCAGCTATGCCATTCTTACAGTGGTCTCTTCTAGCCAAACGGTCTCGTCCCTTCTTCTCCGTTAGAGGGTAAGCCAAAGTAGGCAATCTGTTTTTAATATCAAGTCCGAGGCTGTGAATACTTCCCCGTTTCTGCTCCCTCTCCGATCACCTCCTGGAAGTAATTTTCAGTCCCTCTCTGGGCCAACCTCCATTGGACATCACCCTCCATCAACAACTCCCTCAACGTCCGTTCCTTAGGCGACTCACCAGCGCTCAAAGCCCAAGAGCTACTACCTGGCAACACGTACAATGCGGGTAAGCCTCCCTCCGTCACTTTTGTCCTCCTACACGTTCAAAGTGCCCAAGGCCCAAAAATCTTTCCACGGAGTCTTACCACATATTTCAAAACGGTTCTTCTTCTCACCCTTTGTTTGCGTCGCATTTATGCGAATCTTCACGCTCGTCAACCCTTTTCTCCCTCTTTAGTGGTGTTGTGTAACTGCTGAGCATGCAAGGCCGACTTTACCTAGCCCTTCTGAGTTCAACTCTCACCCTTCTGTGTCCCTTCCTCTCTTCGCCCGCTCAAGTGTGGTTGGTACATCCAGGCGGTAGCGCTTGCATAACTCCTCTGCGTGACTGCCGCTGGGCTTCCACGCTTCGGAGCCCCGAGGGTATTCCCGATAGTATTCCGGCTGCTCAGTCACTCTGTCTTGCACTCCCATCCGAGATAAGGCAGATACCAAGTCATCACTGACCTTCCGTTTCGAGCCATTCGATTCTTCTTTCCAGTTCATCCTCCTCAAGTATTAACTTCACTCGCAATCATCCCCCCGATGTTCCCGATCTTCGACCTTGACGGTGATTCCTTGGCCCCCCCCCCCCACATCACCAACTGGGTATCTACCCCGATCGTCCATACGGTCATTTCCTTCCTCACCCGAGATTGTGATACTGCCCAGACTGCCTGAATCCGTCGCCTTTTCTACTACTCTTCTTTCCCCCACAAAGAATATCCCTCCTGTTTCGCTCACCCCGCCGCTCTCTCTCCAGCAGATCATCCTCAAACAGCTTGGTCGCCCACCTCGGGTCTCCACGATTGCGATCTCTGGTCGCCTCAATCGAGCATCCCGAGCCGGGAAACGGGGCTCCCGCGCCCGAAGCCCGCCGATCGGGGCTCGTCCGCCGGCGCAAACCTCTCCGGATGCGCGGCTACGGGTGCCGTTGCACGCAGCAGCTCAGCGTTCCTCCCTCTAGATACCTTTTCTCCTCCTCCTGTTTCCTATTGCCTGCATTGCATCCGTCCATGTCTGGGCGCGCGGGCTCGCGGGCTAAGAGGCTCCGCAGCCCAGGCATTGGAAACGCCGAACCTTCCGCGGGTGAGCTGCGTCGGCACAACGGCGACGCCACAACTGAGCGGCGGCGAAAAGCCAGGTCCGGCCAGCCGCAAGTTCAGGGCGCGCCAACGTCCTCTTCGGCGGCACTCGGGGCCCGCACAGGCCCGGGTAGCCCCTCGTCGCCGTCGAACAGGAGCACCCCGTAGAAGCGCTCCCCCCGGAGAATCCGTGCACCGAACCCAGAAGCCCCCGGCTGTGGCCGCATGGACGCGGTCGGAAGTGGGGTGGAGCCCCCGAGTATCCTTCGCGGATGTGCTCACATAATGCCCTTTCTACATGATAGGGATCAGACCACATGTCTTGACCCCGGCTCTTTTGATCTCACCAGAACCCTTCCCTTAATCTAATTTAAAAGGGGGTCTTAACCTCATCCCACTATTTGCACCACTCCCTACCAACTTTCGTCTAACTGCGATAATCCCAGCCCGTAACGGGACCCTCTTTCCGTCGAACAGCACCATCTTGAACCCCAGTGTCAGTATAATACCATCACTAAAGCTCGCACAGAGTCGTCCTCGCGGGATATCCCCTCCCACAATCACTGTTCTCACAACTTCGAGCCCCACGTGATCCACCTCCTCGCTTTCCGTCCTCCGTATCACACTCTTCACGCACTGTCCCTCCTGTCGTCCACCAAAGGAGCCATCCTCCCTCGTCCTCCATCCTCCACAGAAGCCGTTGATCCTCTCTCTCCCCTCCTTGGTACATCCGCGTTCGTTCCTCTATCCCTCCATTGAAATTGGCGAAAACCTCTCTCATCCCTCCTTGGTAACAACCTCCGCATCCTCGTCCCTTTAATTCCTCCATTGGAATTGGGCGACCTCTCTCTCCCTCCTGGGACATCCTCTCCGTCCCTTATCCTCCTTGGACTTGCGAACCTCCTCATCCCTCATTGGTATCATCCTCCTCTCGGCCTTACCTCCATTGGAATTGGGGGCGAACCTCTCTCTCCCTCCTTGATAACATCCTCCTCTCGTCCCTTAGCCTCCATTTAAGTGACGAACTCTCTCACCCTCATTGGGTATCACCTAAAGTTCGCCGCCTTCGGCCATGTTCTATTTAACATTCCTCACCACACACAAGCCGTACCCCAAATACCAAAAATCCCCCTATCTCTGACACCAATTTGTCGCGGGCTGTATAGGCTTTTGTTGTTTGCTTTGGCTCTATGGGATCGTATAGCGCAGGTGAGTTTGCACGGGACAGAACCGTACGGCCTTGGCTAGAAAGAGGCTACAAGCTTGCATGTGATTGGGTCTCGCAAAACTCAATTTATTATAACCCCACATTCACATTTTATGTACAGCATCCGTACCTGGCAATGAAGTGAAAATCCCAGTTACTAGTTCTTGACCCATGTACATACACAATCATTGCCATACAACCCTAGGCAGGCAGTATCTTACTTTTACATTTTACTTTACCCTGAATTTTCTAAATAATTTAACTACCAAAAAAAAATTTTTGCGCAGGGGTCTGGGGCGAACCCGCTGGGGGGCTTTGGCGAATACCATGATAATGCAGTAAAGCGTTACCATGCATCCGACCGACTCGATCGTTATAATACCTTTCGTTTATCTGTAGTATTGATCACCAACAGACTATGAACACATAACATGCCACGCTACTACGTTAGCATGCATGTATTATTAAATACACGTGCGCGGTGGTTACCGTTACATTTATGTTTAATTATATTGCTATCTAAATATTGATTAACCACCATGACTATTACCACATAAACATACCACGCTACTCTACGGGGGGAGGGGGCGTTAGTGGGATGTATTCATACACGTGCGCGGTGGTTTATCGTTACATTTAATGTTTTACTTATAATATTGTTCTAGAGTTTGATACCAACATGAACTATTAAACCCATAACATACCACGCGACTACGTTAGTATGCATGTTTAATACACGTGCCAGGGTGGTATTGTTACATTTATGATTAATTATATTACTAATCAAAGTATTGATAAACAACATGACTATTAACACACCAGACCACACATCGCTAACTACGTTATATTGATGTAAATACACGTGCGCCGGTGTGGTTATCGGTTTACATTAATGTTTTAATTATAGTGCTATCCTAGAGTATTGATCCAACATGACTATTAACACCTGACATACAGATACTACGTTAGTATGCATGGATTAATACACGTGCGCGGTGGTTATCTGTTAACCTTACATTTATGATTAAGTTATATTACTAATCTGAAAAATATTGATAACCAACAGACTATTAACCACATAACATACCACGCTACACTACGTAGTATGGATGTATTAATACACGTGCGCGGTGGTTATCTGTTACCATTTAAATGATTTAATATATTGCTATCTAAATATTGTAACCACTGTGACTATGAACATAAAATACCACGCTACTACGTTATTATGGATGTCTTACTTAATACACGTAGCGCGTGGCTAATCTGTTACATGTTATGGTTAGTTATATTGCTCATTATTTGATAACCAACATGACTATTAACACATAGCATACCACGCAGCTCTACGTTAGATAGTAATTAATACACGTGCGCGTGGTTAATCTGTTACAATTTAATGATTTAACTTAATTATATTGTCTATTTAAAGTAATTGACTAACCCAAAGTGACTATTAACACATAACATGCCCCGCTACTACGTTAGTATGGATGTAATAATCCACGTGCGCGGGTGTTATCTTTGTTACATGTTAATTATTTTTACTATTATATGGCTATTTAAGTATTGAATAACCACAGTGACTATAACACATACCATACCACGCTACTACGTGAGTATGGATGTATTAATACACGTCCGCAGTGGCTATCTGTTTTGGGTTTAGTAATTAATTTATATTGCTATCTCAAATATTAATAACCACATGACTCATTACACATAACATACCAGCGATACGTTATAGAGGATTAATACATGTGCGCGGTGGTCTCTGTTACATTTAATGAGTTAATTATATTTGCTATTTAAAGTAGGATAACCAAAGGGACTATTAACACATAACAACCCGCTCTACGTTATTCTGCAATGTACTAATGTACACCCTTGTCGGCGTGGTTATCTGTTACATTTAATGATTTAAAATTATATTACTATATCTAAGTATGGATAACCAATATACTATAAACACAATAACTACAGCTACCTACTTCGTATGGATGTAAATTAATACACGTGCGCGGTGGTTAGTCCTGTTACATTTAATAATTTTAATTTTTTAGTGCTTAACCCTTTCTTATGACTGGCCTCCCTAACAACATGGACAATCAACAACCAATTTTTTAATATATCCCATAAAACCCATTATGTGTTGCATAATTCTTTTCTCACATCAACCCCCTCGACTATTATCCAAACGCCTTGATGTGAGTGCCTCAATAACAACATAATAAACAGCATAATAATAGCAATAGCTTTCCTTTCTCCTTTAAACCTACTTTCATAAAAACCTCTTTACCTGTATGCAATTGATTATACCCATCGCTCCTAATCTGAATTGAGATTCAACTAAACCATCTTGATTTATTTCCTCCATGTACTTAGCTCAATAATCTAACCATCAAGATTTATTTAATTTAACAATTCTAAGCTATTCTATCCATTTAACAACAATCCATTTTTAACATTAACAATCAATATAATCTGATACCAAATTCATCACGACTGGTCCGTTACTGCTCTACATTTTGGAACATCAAATGCAAACTTAATTATTTGTAATTATTTTAAAATCATTTAATCCAAAGGCAACTTCAGACGGAATTGATTGAGATAATAGTTCCTACTGATTGCATTCCATAAAACCATGGCCAAAATACCATCACACCAAGTTTTATAATGTAAATAATTTAAGTACGAATATTTACTCATAAAACAATCTCATTTTGGATCCTCCAACGTAGCCTACTTATTTTAAAATCAAACTTAACTACGGCGTCGTGTGTGCCCAATGCCTCACAAGAAAACAATTTGCAAGTTAAACATCTACACATCTTCAACACGCGCGAGAGAAATCCCAAGTAATGGAAATTCATCAAAAATTCGTGTAATTCCAATACTAAGTCTAAACACATCCATAAGTCCCTATCCTCACTGCTATATCATAAATATCCGATATCAAACATTCCGTCAAAGATAAACACGATACAGGGGCGAACGCACTTTCACACGCTCGACTGTACAACCCTATGGCCGTAATACGATATTACATACTGAGACAACAACAAGATCTCTGTAGAGTGAATGGGGTCAAATCCGTGACCTCCGTGTCTTCACGCTTATCATTATATCACAAGCTTGGTCAGAAGATTGCGATTTGCCCCACTGACTTAATTTTTTGTACAATTACTTGGGTTGATCTCTCTCCTCCTCCGCTCATACATGGAAATTCCTGATGACATAGAAGCCGGGAATGTTACCAAAATGATCCCTAATCCGAGGAGTTTAAATTGCCATGATTTAATATATTGGAGTTGATTTTGCGAAAAATAATATAAACTGGTTTATAAGAGTTAGTAAAATCATGACAAAAACGTTGAGATCATCAACACGCATCCTACCACGGGACAAATTCATTCGATATAAAAACTCGCATTTTACATCATTTCACCACAGTCAAATTCTTCCTAGCCCTAGGTAATGCCTGAATACATATTTACAAGTAATCAAACATGAAACTTAAAAACTTGCCTTTTACAGCACAAAATCACACACTGGATGGCTTGGTTTTCGAAGATGTAGCGTACCTGGCAATGAAGTGAAGAAATCTGACAGGCCAGGGAACGCGCTAAACCCATGAGGTGGCGACGCGGTGATTGCGCATTCGGCCACATGACTGATTTTGGATATCTAACAGAATTATACAAACGTGGGTATGGACACTGGCCTGACCATGTGATTAGCATTTTCAATGTCAGGGCTCCAAATAAAGATAAACCGAATAAATATACTCTAGTACATAAAATTAGTACCCCGTGAGGCAATTATGCCACTTCCATCCGCTACAATATCGTTGTGTTGGCCATGGGTAGGACAAAATTTAACCCCCAATAGCACCCAACATCCAAACAACTGATATTTTGGGCGGATTGTTTGTATCGATATGACATTTGTGTGTATACAAGCACCAAAATGATACAATTATTCCGGCAATTATTCAAAATGTCAGAGCCCAGCACGGAAGAATGGTTGTGATGCGTGTAACCACCTTGGTAGGGCACGCAGGCTTGTGAAAGAATACGTGGGCGGGGAGAACTTAGCGCAAGGAGTTGGTGTTGAGCGCCATGTGTTCTTTGGAATTGGTGATTGACTGGCCCTCGTTTTCGTCAGGTAAATAAACTCTTAAGTACGTGACGTTGTATGTTTGTCTGTTCATGTTCCATCCCCACTTTTAACTTGCCTTGCAAGAGACTCGCTTGGTCGGGTATCTTTGTCATAGCTTGTTGTTTATCTTCAGGCAGGTGGTGGGTGTATTGTGTAGCGGTGGTGGTTTATGGTGAGCAATATGTAATTTTATCTTTTTTGGATATTTTTAAATGTTGATTGAGTTTGATGTGTTGTAAAAATGGTTTGTAACCTGGCTGATTCTAATAAAAGTTCTAATAACGATAATTTCAAGGGTTTAGTCCGTGTTTTCTACTGCACTGTATCTCCGAGTGTTAATAAACCCATTAAAAATAGTATTAAACATGTAAACAAAGTACCAACAACATTGTAATATTAATCGGACAAAGACTTGATAATTTGCATATCCCTTAACGTCCCTAGAGCGCCCCCGAAAATTGCCGACCACCGCAAAAAAGGGAAGGTAGCATTATGTTTCCTTGTTTAGATCTAGGAGCAATTCCCCATAATCCAAGGTGGGGTCCGGCTCCGTGATTTTGTTTCAAAGTGCATTTAGATGCAGTGAAGGACGTTAAGGATCCCCTTAGCGTCCCTAGAAGAAAAGACCCCAACCTGACGTCACCGCAAATAAGGGAGATAGCGTCTTTTCCTGTTAGATCAGGGGCCCTAAAAACAAGTCGGGGGTCCGCCTACTACGAGTGGTTGTGAAAAATGACAAAAACATGGCATGAGTAAGGATATAGTAGCGATCATTAAAAGACAAAACAAAAAACAAACAAAAAACAAACTCTTGCGTAGTAATTTGCAAAACTCTCTCCCAACGTAGCCTACACCATACTGTCTCCTAACCTTAAAACTCGACAACAGAGATGCACAGAGAAAATAAGTAAACCGTCATAGGCACTTAGCCAATCTTGCAATTATGAGTGCTCACCAAACTGTAATATTATTGACAGCGCTTCTTGTTTGGCGATAACCTCAAAAAAGGTTCAGAAAACATGGAAAAACATGAAGAAGAAAATGAAATTAAAATTCGATGAAATTTGTGCTCAGTCAAAATGACATCGGGGGGGGGGGGCTATTGACCTTTGATTATTTGATTGATTTATAGGTATCAAAAGGATACAGCAATGATAAAAATATAAAATAGGATACAATATATAAGATTATTGAACTGGAAATTAAATGTAAGAACAAGACAAAGACCAATAATGAATGAATCGGATACCAAGGATAGCCAAAAAGTTTAAAACAAAAGCTTATTCCATTGTGTTCTTAAAATGCAGAACGAGGGAATTGAAGAGAAAATAGTACAAAGACAATGCAACAAATGTTGAGACAAAATATAGGGAACTTAATGCCAATTGCGATCAGAGACAAAAAGAAAGAATAAAAATGAGACAGCTAAGAATTTCATTGAAGAGTTACTGACAAAGGTCTTTAACTCATTGCTTAAACAAATTAAAATCATGATGTCTTGATCTCGCTTGGCAGTGAGTTTCAGTGATGAATGAGCAGGTTATAAAAGTGTAAATCTAGCCTGACCGTTGGAATGAGGAACAACAAAAATAATTGAATGGGCTACCCTGGTACTATATTAACAGCAATAAAATTAAAAAAAAAAAAAAAAAAAAACCATTTAGATAAAAATACACTGCCAAAAACAGTGCTTAGAAATTAAATACTTTTCTAAAACACTTTTTGCCACGTTTATAAACATTTTGAAATGTCTGTTTAATATCTAAAAAACACTTATATCATAAACATGTTTAAAATCTAAAAAATGTTTAGGGATTTGACATTAGTGTTTATACCTTTGCTGCAAGTTTGGGAATTAAACATGTCAAATCTCTAAAACACTAATTTGCAAACAAACGTTTTTTCATAAACACTGTTATTGCCGTGTATATGATTATAAAAGAAACATAGTATTGTATAGGGTTGAAAAACGCTTCTGGAAATCGAAATGCTTTCAAATTCTCTTGAGGATGTTGACCTGTTGGACAGTTTATATGTAAACCGAAATAATATACGCATGGTAGTTTATAATTGTATGAATAAAAAGAACCCTTTAGTAACGGCAATACATTGTTCTATATAAATTGATTGAGGGATCATATTGTCTTTAAAAATCGGTCTTTTTCGACAAGGGGGTCAATTGCCTTAGGGCGATTTCAAATTCAACCCACGGCTGCTCGCGATTCCAAACACGTTAAAGTTGAAATGGCTTCCATTGTTCGCAACAACGAACATCGGTTCAAACCTCCACGAAGCGCCAGGGTCAAACGGACAGTTAAGTTTTGAAAACCTTCCTAGTAAAATATGGGTGGGTCCATATTGTTAAAGGTAACATGTGTATGGGCTTAATAGTCGGAACTTTTCGACCAATTGACATCACACTGTATACTTTTATAGCAAGTAACCTCGTGCCGGAGGTCAAGGACTCCTGGGAAACGATGTTCTATGTTGGTGAGTAAAAAGACGCTACAACTTGGACTTGCATACAAGCAGACGTCCGTTACTTCACGCCCACCTACCCATAGGGCGCCATATAATCATGATTCATTTTGTGTCACCTGCTAGTTCACGGGGCATAACTAGTAGGTCATTCTCTCTCTGCCTCTCCGCCTCTTATTCTGGATGTTAAAGTTGGCCAGTCAAAACATTAAATCCAATAGCAACCATGCTTGGGTACAGTGCAGTATGGCACCTTCATCAGCCAATTAGGTTTCAAAGTCACATTCCCAAGGTTTCATCCAGTCAAGTTGTAAAGAAGGTCATGTAGTAATAGACGATTAGGTGCCTATTTCCAATACGGGAACTTGTACCAGGCCTCACGTCAGCTAAAAACATAAACGTTAGAGGCGTAATTAATTACTAGAAAACTACTTATCTGTTGACGTTGCACTATAGTTGGGTAATCGTCCGGCAGGTTTCGGTGACAAGTAGGGCACAGTGACGATCTCGAAATACCACCTTGTATTATGCCCTAGTGCCTCGGAGGTTTTGTTTTTGGATATTTTTCTGTATTTCTGTAAGATTAATTCACACGAAAAGATACTTTTTTATATGGTTTTAGCCACTGTCCTGAACGACGCCGACACGAAAAACAGAAATTTGTTGTAACTGAACTTGGTACAAGTTCCCGGATGGAAATGGGCACTTTAACGGGATGAATTAGGGGATTGGCACAATCGTCTATCGCGACAGCAGGTGACATTTGTGGTTCGGAAACCGGTTGTTTTTAAGTAGAATATATCATTTCATCAATATGGGAATCTAATGTCAATATTCTTGTGCAAAAAAACAGGAGTGATGACTCCAACCATTAGTTGTAAAGGTGCTCAGAGAATTTGAAATATAATTTTTTGATATACAATAGTCAACTCGAACTAAAGATAATCACCTAAAAGGCCCCAATTCCGAATTTGAGATGAATCAAGTTTTTGTTTTTTCATGCACTAAACCATTTATGTGTAGTATTACAGTGCCATAGATACTGTGTATAACAAAAAATTCCGGATCCGGAATTTAAAACAAAATGTTATGATTTTCTATATGAAAGGAATTGATTTGAGTTACGTATTTAGCAAGTGATCAGTTATGGACAAGTATTAGTATTATGGCAAAAAAACACAATTGTTTGAAAATTGAGGGCGCCCTCCTTGGTAAATCTCGGGAGTCGCGCCTTTAAATATTCAATATTGTTTTCTTTTTAACAAAGGTTGGCCTTTACAGACATCACAGGTAGTACAAGATTTCATTGCGTCATTGGAGGGAATTATGGACAGCGGTGCCATGTTGCTGCTCATGCCATTGCTTCGGAGATACAGTCACGCTAATTTGAAGGCATTAGACTCATGAGTTCCATTCTACATGATTCAAAAAAATAATACATGAATTAGTGAAAATATATTATAAATATGCATTGCTTCGGAGATAACGTCACGCTTATTTGAAGGCTTAGACTCATGGTCCATTCCACATGTTACAAAAATAATACATGAATTAGTGAAAATATATTATAAAATAGTTGACACCTTGACACTCTCTCCTTTATTCTCTCTTAAAAAAAAATTGATGCTCTTTATCTGCGAATTCTATTAACCTCTGCTGACATTGTTGAAAAATGCAGCATTATGATTTGGTCAGTTTACTGCACATTATTCTGACAATACTTAAATGAAGCTGTTAGGTAATGAAGAGAAATAAAGGGTTGCCGATGTCATGTATGGGCTAATAATGTATCCTCGGCCAGGAAAAAACTTTCAAATAATGGGCTCGACTGCGCCTCGACCATTATTTAGTTTTTTATGACCTCGGACACATTATTTCGCCCATAAACTGACACTGGAAACCTTTCTTTCTTTGAGTGTTTAAATATTAACATAATCAAAACTGATTAGGTTAAGTTTTACTCACTTGAAAATTAAAAAAAAAAACTTGACTTGATGGTCCGCCAATTTGAATTCTTAAGTAACATGTATTCAACATATTTGATATCATCTACAAGCTGCGTCATTATCTTTAATTTACTGCAAAGATCATCACATCGGTTAGGTAGAGACCGAGTTACAGTCGTTTTGAATCAAGTAGTCGGTTTCTGCTCGTCCACGGATTCACATTAATGACGGGCGTTCAGCGAAGAAAATCAGTGTCCAGAAGAAAATCGGGCTATTTTTTCACCGCAGATTCTTGATTCGAAAGACTGTAGCTGGTCTATACCTAAACCCGAAAATTTTGGAATGATCTTTGCAGCAAATTAAAGATAATGAATGCAGTGAAATGATAAAAAGAACTTTTTAAAAAATTATATTATTTAAAAAGTCAAAAGGCGGACACACTCGGGTCAAGTTGTTACGCACCCTGTATATTCCTGAACGTCATAAGGGGATCGGAATCAATTTTAATACTTCGAATTGTCATCAATATTCTCAAACTTCCAGTGTCATGTGACTCATGTGGCGCACTCAAGGCTCTATATTGGTCATTAGGAGTCATTATTGATAGTATACTAAATGGAAATCTCACATTATCACAAACAAATACAAATCAGGTTTCTGAAGGTGTCTGCATCCTTTAATAAAACTCAACAGACACTTCCTTCCAAAAATTCTGGTCTCGCTTTACAACAAGTGTGTCACACGTTTCTTCCTTATTTATACTTTCTAACATAGTCTGGGCTATACTCTAAACACCAACACCTATATTCCGTGACCATACAGAAACAAAACTAAAATAGGACAAATGCCATCGCATATGTACAAACTCCTTTACTCTCTCACTCAAACCACTCTTTTACGATTTCAAAACGTAAACAATTTTTGACCTAAACAACACGTCCAAATGCTTTGTTTATGTAGCGTTACTCCACCAGATCTGCCGAGTCATATGATGGTTTCTTTACCAAAACTAGTGAACTCATAATTATAACACTAAAATGCTCATCATACAGACCTAAATGCCGTCCTCGTTTAATTGAAATTCAATCAAATTATGGTCCTGCCTCCTGGAAAAACTGATAGAGCACTACATAAGTAAACACCCAGTTTTATGGTTGGTATTGTTGCGCGTGGCATGTCAATCTTGCTTGTACACTCGCATGGCCCTCGCCTTCCCTACCCTAGTTAGCATACACTACTAAAAAAACGCCAAGTCAACTATGCCACCGACTAAAAAATGGGGTCAAAATTATAGACCACAAAAGTGTAATTTCATGACGTTTTTTACCACAAAAGAGGTCATACATTTTAATCAAAAGGGTTTTCTGCTCTATCCCCTCAACTACCGTTAATTTTCTCACTTTTTATGCATCCCCTTCTCTTCACTCCGGACATCTCTCCCCCCCCAACTCTATTCCACATTCCTCTCCTTTCCCATTTTCGTTCTCATTATGAACCTCCGACTCTCCTCAACATTACGGTCATCGTATCGGTCAATTTCTTTTTTCCATAACCCACATCCCTATCTCCATACCTTGTCCTTTCTTATCCTCGCTTATCTCTTTCTTCTTCCGTCGGGTGACTCAAAACGGTCAAAAATGGACCCGTTGTTGAAAATATTGTAGGGTGTTTCCTTGTGCTAACGTGCTGTGCTGTCTTGTCGTCGTCGATGTCTGTCCTGTCTTATAATTGTCTTCACTTAAAAAAAAAAAAAATCCATAATTTATTATTTTCACTGAAATTCAATCAAGGTTTATCTACATACTCGTAATCTGTTTTTTTATGGCATGGTGGGATCAAAGTTAAGTCCTTTCGGGGTTATATTGATCTTCCCATCAGTTAAAGTCACACTGTATGTCATTTCTGGTTGTAAACTGTACAAATAACTTTAAAAAATATTTCATAGATTTTTTGTTAAAATTGAACTTTGTAATATATTGCTAAAGTTTGTTCAAGAATTGTTGTCTGAATGAATGAAATAAGATGAAACTGAAAAAAAATATCACATAAATTTATGCACAGTTTTGGCATTCAGTTGGAAATGCACACTGCATGTAATTTATGGTTGTAATTTTATAATCATAATAAAAAATATATACGTACTACTACTCTGCAATATAAAACTGCCTCAAAAGAAATAAGTCCCCCCTTGATAAATATGGATGTAACTGAACAATATCGGGCCCCCTAAGTTGATTTTAAAAGTGAAATGTGCCCTGCTCTGTTACTCATTCAATGTGCATTACTTTAAGGACCATAAGTTTCACCATTCACCGCGAAATCAATCACTTATGAAAATTGATGCATGAAAAAAAAACTCTTACACTTTTCCTGAATAGGGATTCCATGCATACAATATTCCAAGTTATGCATTTCATGTGCATAACTTAGGCCTACTTTTAATTTACAAGACAAAAAAACAAAAAAACTAAACAATATTTAAAATTGTCAAGGACAATGTTCAGCTGGGTGACTTTTGTCAATGAATGTGAGGAACCCCTATGACAAACCCTGTTACGTAAGAAAACAATGAAAATTAGCCCTACATTCCAAGACACTGGTTCAAAATCCTTCAAAGGATCCCTAGGTGGTAGTCAAATGAATGTGTTATTGAACAAGATGTTTAGTTCATTTGGAATACACACCTTTCTTGCCTTTTCCTGTACCAGTAGTAAATAAGAAATTTCCCAATGCTAAAATGACTCAAATGCGTGAATTAGAGAGGGCAAGAGCGACATCCTTTCTGGATGAAGAGGTGAGCAGTTTAAAGAAGTTGCACGAAGATTAAATGTGTGTCCCAAGACAATAAGAAAGTGAGAAATAAATTCAAGTGAAAGGTGAGGTTAAGAATTTGCCCAGAAGTGGTCGGCCAAGAACCACAACTGTTCGACAAGACATATCCATTGTGACCAAAGCAGCTCGAGACACGCAGGATATTAGTTAGGTAAGTTCATTTCTTCTTGTTAAACTTAAATTTTTTATTTTGCATTAACACTTTAACCGATGTCAAACGGATGCAAATTAAATTTAAGGTAGACCTATGTGGATTAATCAGAATGTGAATTTATCATCCAAAAATCGTTCCTGTTGTGTGACAGCATTTTTCATTATTTTAGAAAATTTTTAAAATTTAAGTAATAAATTAATAACAAATTGTTTAAATTGCTTTTAATTATTAATTACTCATGTTATCATGGATGTATCCAGAGGATGTCACAGTATAGTGAAATCCCTAGCAGGGAAAGTTGCAACTTTTTTTAGTGCATCAATGTCCTAATGATTGATTTTTCGTGGTTGAAGGGTGAATATTGTGGTCCAAAGTACAGCACATTGAAATGAGTAAACGATTCAGGGACATTTAAATTTATATCAACTTAGGGGCCTATAATTTTTTTTAGTTTTATGTCCCATTATTTATCAAGGGGGGACTTTTTCTTTTGAGGAGTTTATATTAAACTCAGACAAAGAACTTTAAGAAAATTATTATAGATTTTTGTCCAAAAAAACAAGATACTTGTCTATATTGCCTTATATCATAAAGTTTGTTCATAATTGTTGTTTGAATAAAAAAAATAAGATGAAAATAAACTAAAAAAAATATCACAATATATTTTGACCACAGTTGCAATATACACCGCAATTGAAAAACTATTGCTCGCCTCAAATCGCACAATATATAATTGAGCTTATTGTGGGAAGTTTGGACGGAGCGTTACTTCTGGCTTAAAAAAACTTGACTTCGTTAACAGGTGTTGGTACAGCGATCGGCCAAATACATAGCATCAGGGCAGCCATTGGCTTAAAATATTGTTTGGAAAAAGCGCGCCAAAAACATCCTTCATGCCGCATTAGCGTGAAGTTTGCTATCGTTTGGCGATTTATATGTTAGTCAGGTCGCTTTACTTTACAGGGTATTGAACTTCTCCATGAAGCAAATTTATGTTTATATTTCAGCTTGTAATGAAATATTTGTATTATGCTACAAAGGCCGTTATTCATATTTGTGGTGGTTATGTGAGGCGTGGGTGTTGTGTGTGTGTACAGTGGTTGTGTGGGGGTGTGTATGGTGTGTGTGTGTGTGTATGTACCTGTTGTATGATGTGTGTATACCTACTGATCTATTACATTTCCTGTTTGACCTCTCTTTGCTATTACTGTTTAATTTTACGTTACTCTCTATGCTATGTACATTGTATTTTTACAGTTGCATTATCGTTTGTTGTTTGTTTTATTTTTATTTGCACTTCACAAAAAGTGTATAAACAAAAATGATAAAACATTAATAATACAGCTAACATCGGATGTTACAAGGGCATCATTTAGTGTTACAGAAGAAAAGTAAATTACTTAAGAATATGTTTAAATGAGATCTTACTTTGCAAAAGTTTATAACATATATATGTGACAATATTAAAGGAGAACCAATACAGCCGTATTTGACGATGCAACATGGTGAAGGGACGAGGACACTGCTCAAAACGCAAGGCGTGAAGTCGCAGTGCCCTCTGCAAAAGGGTCAAAAAAGTACTTAAATACCAAAAAAATACCAAAGGGGGGGGGCAGACGAGACAATATGTACATGACAGGACAAACTAGGACAAACATGGTGTCTGACTTATGTTTATAGATGAAATGACAAGTTAAGAGGAGATATAAACATTAATAGTGTGATTGAATATGGATATGAATATAGAGTAGGAAAATACAAGAAGAGGAAAAAGTAAAAAGAAAAATTTTCCGTTAAAAATTTAACATTTTTAACGGAATAAAGTAATATAGACCTAGTTGCTTCATAGAGATTTCAATACAGGAATTAGTCTATGTAGTGTATTTAATCTAGTATTAATTAATTTACATGACTGTGTGATATGTACATTTATATGCATATGACATATATTTTTCTTTTGCGCAAGTTGATACAATTAATAACAGGAACAAATTGGCTCGTATATAAAATAGGTGCACATAATGGCGCTTTGGTCTGGAATAGACCGTTTTCGTTATTGGCTCTTCTGCCGTTGGTGGGGATACCGTCGAAACGCTCCAACACTACTCAAAACTTTTCAGCTTCGTTTTCTTTTTGAATAAATGAAATATACAGTCAAATGTATGAAAATCACAGAATAAGCTCGAGCAGAAGAGTGGCGGATTTAATGAAAAGGGCCTTGTCAGCAACTTATTAAGTGGGACCCCCTTTATCGTCAAGAAGAAGCAACGCAATAACGCCACTTTAGTGCGACTAAGATGTGTCCAAGGGGGGGGACCTGAGAGCAATATTTGGGGGGGCCCGTCAGCAGCTGCTTGACACTGCTGACTTTATCCGCCCCTGAGCTCGAGTTCATCCGAAATCGTGAAGCCGACCAGGCTTCAACGTCATGAAAAATAACATGGTTCGCAGGTCAGAGAATCTGAAGTCCGTTGTCAATATAACACTGGAATCTCTTCAGCAGGGGGGCGGGCCTGCATAGATCATACCAATGGCTCTTGGACGTCCAGATGAAAAGGAATCTTAAGTGTTTGGTCTTTGCATACCGAGCGGATTTATATAATAGCGCAGTATTGCTGGAGTCAATTGAACGTGGTGTTTTGTGTACATTCGTTGGTCACTGATATTTAGGGGGGAAGGGATGGAGAACATCTTAATTTCATTTTCAAGAAAATGTGCACCACACACTAGACGTGAGAACACGTATAGAACTGATTTTTATAATGTAGAGAATTTATTTAGGAAAAAAATTATGTACATTCCAGGGGTCGTCATCTTTATAACGCATGAGATCTGCCCGCTCTAGCCTATTAAAAATCGTTAACAAACAGAGCTTGTTTTTAAGAACTTAGGCGAATCTGGACAGACAAATTGCTGTTGTTTTTTTACAGAACTCTCAGTGGCGTAACCAGCGGGGGGGGGGGGGGGGGGGCGGGGGGGCAGGGGGGGGCGAGGCCCCCCCCCCCCACCAACCCAAACCCTTGCCCCCCCTTCCGCCCCCCCCCCCAAATGAAATCGACCTTTTGTACAGTGTATATGGAGAAGGACCACATTTCCCCCCAAAAAAAGTCTTGGCACCCCTTCAGCCCCCCCATTTGTAAAGGTATGGTTACGCCACTGGACCTCTAATTTGAGAGTCAACGACAGAATAATTTTAAAAATATATTTAAAAAAAAAAAAAAAAAAAACCAAATATTTGTATATTCAAATGAACCAAGCGACAAAAAACCAACGTTCAAAAGAAGGGGATTGCCTCTCAGGTCTGTTTGATACGTTTAAAGAACAAAACTAATTAGATAGAAAGGTTATCGGATCCCAAAAATTGGGGTTCAAATGCTGAAAGGTCGACTCCTAAAAGGGTTGCCAGTCCGAAGTTCCTACTAAATATTCCAGGTACGCAAAATTTGGGTGTTGTGATCAAAGCTTAAAAGTCATTACTTTTAAATAAATAGTAGCTCTAACTCTCTCCAATAGCGCCCCCAATCATCGGGTTTGAAAACGATCTAGCGGTTTGCAGATTGAAAGATCCCCAAAAGGTGAGCCAAATGTGAGTTGTGGTACAAAAATAATTAATATAATCAATATAGTGTGATTTTTTTTCATTCGTGTCAACCATGGACATAAGGACCGCCTTATTGTTATTAAATCCCACCATTATCCCGTTAAAGCATAATGGCAATTTTTGAAGAAGCTCCCCCAATTTTTAAAAGTTGATATTTGGCACAGTTACGTTGGTAATTTGGGGTTAGGAAAACTATATTTGCGAAAGAAGAATCTAAGAAATGCGTATTTATCAGGTAAAATAAGCGATTTTAATTAGAATTGGGATCCCAAGATTGGACTCACTCTAACTTGACTTGCCTGAACCAAAAAACACCAAATGGATGAGCGTACAAACGGACATGGGGCTATTTCCCGGCATTTTCACATTGGAAGGCCGTTTCCGGCAGATCAGTTGATGAATTATTACGGGATCCCGATATTATTCTAAATACAAATTCCTTTGTTTGTTGACAACGACATTTTCGAGCTTAACGCAGTCACAGGTATAGTTTACTATATAGCCAGGTTTACCCAAATGCAACCGCTTGTAAATCTCATTTTTTTTGAAAAATGGGGGGCGCTATTCAAAACAAAAAGGGTGACTAATTATGCTTTAAGATATGCGAGATCCTCCAAACCCTATATTCACCATCGAAGGAGAGCGCAAGCCATCACTCTGCACGTGTGAGATTCTGCCCCGAAATCATAGTTCAGTACGCTTAACCAGATGAATTACTTCATAGGCGCTAACAATATATTTTTACTTCGTTCGCCAACTTCGAATTGTTTTCATTGCAATCTCTAACTCTCAAAATCAAACAATAATAAAGTCAATTTGTGCTAAGAGTGGGATGATCCAACCGCCGGAATCCACCGACCTTTCGATTACAAGGCGACGCTAAAAGGCACGCCACGGCAATACAAAAGCCGGCCCAGATTCCCGTTGTATTCGTCAAGCGAAGTGTTACGTGTAATCCGGCCGTTACTATGTCCAACGGAACACGGGCTTTTTTGATTCCGCACACACGATCGAATGAATCGCCATCATAAGCTATGGTAGGTACTTTTGCGTTTCAAAAGGTGCGTGTCCAGTAACCAGGGAGTTAGGTAATCACTTCGATGGCGAATACTTTGGTATAATCAAAGGATACGAGCTGAAATATGCTCCTGGAGCACAATACTCGACATGGTTGGGTCAAACCCGGTGGGGGGTCCTTGGGTTTTGGTCGGTACCCATGCTCGTTCCAAAAAAAAGGGACTGGTTGCAAATGCGGGACTACCGCTAGGGGTCAAATTCACAATATCAAGTTCTAGTCCCCGCTAAATTGGTATCAAATTCAGTAAGATTGTGATTGGAAGCAGGTCCCGCTAGTGGTATAATTTGTACCACACACATTGGTCCCCGTATAGGGTATATTTTCACACACGCGAAAACGGTATAATTTAACTGGATACTGATCCGTTATGGGTATATTTTCACCTGAAAATTGGTCCCCGTTGGGTCCTTTTCAGAACACAATGAACGAGCATGGGTACCAACACACCTTTGAGCACCCCCCCCCCCCCCCCCCCCGGTGGTCAAACTCGACGCGGTGTGTCAAACTCGACGTTTTATGTCTCCGCTCTGGCGTGCCATACATCTGTCAATTCTGATCTCCCATAATTGTGTGATGCATGCATACTTTGTTCAGCACAACACAAAAACACAATAGCCTCTTCATTTTTTGGTCGCGGTTTATTTGGTCGAATCATTACCGGTGTAAAGTTAATTATGGTCCGGCCGGTATCATAGTCCGGGCTCCATAGACGGTAACGGTATAAAGCGTGAAAACTAATATTGCGTGAACAGTCAACTATCGATTGTCCTATTGTTTTTCACATTGTTCCCGGACTGTGAGCCCGGAGGACGATATCTCCTGCCACACCGGCTTACCTGCATGAAAATCCTAAACAATGGAGCGCGTTATCCACATGACACACGGCTTACTTTCCAGCAAAATAACAAACAGTGCTCCTTAACCTGATCCTTAAAGGGATTAGCAGCGCGCGATAATGCGAGAGAAATAAAAAAAAATGTGGAATGCATTTTTTTAAACTTCAGAGATAAGTGTGTTAGGATTCCATATAACGGCTTAATATAGACAACCACCAATGTGAAAAATGAAGTATTTGAGTAATTTGTCATACCATCTCCCGCAATAGACACAAGCTACGGCGTTTAACACCGTGGTTCCCGAGGCCGGTTGGTCCTGGCATTATTGTATCAAACTTATGGCTTAACATCGATCAACTACATTATGGTTTGTGCCGTGCTTATATTTAGAAACTTGTTTAAATCAAGCCTATATTAATTTTGCTTATTATTACATAGGTTGTGATTTAAACGAGTTTTTCTTTAATCAGATATTCTTTTAAAATGTTTTACTTCATTTTTTTAAGTCTTATCTATGAAAGTCACACTTTGTAGAAGTAAAATAATCTTTTTTTTAAACAAGATATTTTTGAATGTTTTTCGCATTTTAATTTTACTTCATCTTTTTGCTCTTTTATGATTTTAATTAAAAACGCTGAATTTCAAACAAGTTTTTTCTTTAAACAAGATATTCTTTTAAATGTTTTGAGCATTTTAACTTTACTTTTACCATCCTTGTGTTTGTCTTTTTAATGATTTTAATTATTTTAAAAAAAGGAAAATAAGGAAATACCTTACTTTTTAAACTCTGATATATAAAAAACATTAGCCTTGCATCTTAATATTCACTTTCGTTTTTCACTTATTTCCAACCGGGACCCAATGGCGGGGCGGAATCGCGTTTTTAATTGCCTGGACCAACCAGGCTACCTGGAACCTTTTAATAACAATGGGTAACAATAGGAACAATAGAGTTTAATTGCCGGAACCATGCCGGCTTAAACCCGCGAACTGCCTCCTCCAAATCTGCACTACACAGCTTATTGAATTGTTGGTTTACAAACCAGTACAGATAAAACAAAGATCAATAATGTTTTGGTTTGAGGTCAAACTACTTGATCATGGTGCACAATAATCACGCTGAAAATCTGTGATATTCACCGGGAAAAGGCTTTTTTGATCAAGAGGTCGGAATTTTTTATACGGCACGTATACATGAATCAAATAAAACGGAAAGCCTTTCTTTAATACACGGGGATTTCAAATGGCAACCACTTGCCAGGTTTGTTCTCATATCCATGCCAATAACAACAATATAACAATATCATTTTGATGATTTTTTCGATATTTCGTATTAGCATCGCTGCTAATCCCTTTAAAATAAACGCAATGGATCGATTGCATCTGCATATTGAGCACTAAGCACAGTTTTTAATACAACAGCCTATTAATCATACACTACACATACAAACGGCATTTGATATAGCGCCTTCCATAACAAGGTCAAAGCGCTTTACCAAAAAAGAGAGGAATTACTATTTTAGCCTCAACATGTTCATCTTTTAACAATACCTGTTGTATAACTATGAGATAAGTACTTAAACATCAAACTAGAAAACAGCTGCATAATTAAATATCATGTGAGGCAATAACAAAAAACACATTTAAAGCACACAATCAACTCCTAGGAAATAGATGAAATTTTAGAGTCTTTCTTAAAAGTAACACTGGACTTGGAGTGGCGAACCGAGATAGGCAAGAGTTCCATCAGGCTAGGGGCCGCATTGCGGAAACCCTGTCAACCCACTGACCCTTTTTGTGTCGGGAAACATGAGTAGCGCTCTTGTCATCAGGCAAAACGCAATCCTGGCCTGCCAGAAATATACAAGAGAGGTATTCGGACAGTACGATTGCAATTGTCCGAATGCCCTTGTAGTAAGAAGCCTAAGCTTAAAGACAACGCGCTCACTAATTGGTAGCCAATTGAGCTCTTTAAGGAGTGGTGTGGCTGGTGTCCCTCCTTCAATCTGAACACCAGCCTGGCTGCGCTATTCTGCAAAATCTGAAGTTTACTACTATACTCCGATCTCTGGCCGACTTTCCGTAAAGTAGTGAATTGGCATAGCCAATGCGAGATAAAATCAGTAACCGGACGAGATGATGACAACTCTCAAATGTGATAACGCGGGCGGATCCGGTAAATATTGCGAAGGTGAAAGTTAACAGACTTATGATGACCTTTACAGGTTCATCTAACATGGCTGATCAACACTGACAACACCACGGTTTCTAAATTGTGTGCCGAGGACTGGGGCACATCCACTGTACCGACCCTGATGGTAAATCTTTTGATGCCGATTTGTGTAATAGGAGGAACATGCGATGAAAATTGTGCTTTTACATCATAATTTGAGTTTGTACAAGCGCATCCACTCACTATTTCACATCAATACAAAGAGAGAGTCTTTTGACAGCATGTTTTTGTTTTATAGCACACTAGAAGGGCCATAGTTTCAAATCGAAATCATTGGGCATTTCCAGCCATTCCCCTTCATGTTTTTCATACTTGCCATAGTAACTTTTTTGGAGCACGTCACGTGTGGTCGAGTGGAAAAGTGCAGGATCTGCAGGATTCAAGGAGCATCGGAGCGTTAAAAAATCGTGAGTTCGAGCGCCCGCCGCGTCCAGGGTGTTTCGAAAGACCAGACCTCGAAAAAACAGACCCCAGACCTCGAAACACCAGACCCCGGGAAGTGATTCACTTCGTGCTGGTGTTTCGGGTCCTGGTGTTTCGAACCACCGGGGGATTTTTCGAAAGACCAGACCTCGAAACAACAGACCTCATACCTCGAAACATCAGCCCCGGAAGTTGAATTCCTTCCGGTCTGAGGTCTGTTGTTTCTGGGTCTAGTTTCGAAACATCCCCCCCCGGGGTGTTTCGACACACCCAAACCAACCCACCTCGAAAACCAGACCCAGAAGTGAATTCAATTCCGGGTCTGAGTTCTGTTGTTTCGAGGTCCTGGTGTTTCAACCACCGGGGGATGTCTCGAAACACCAGACCTCGAAGACAACGACCCCGGAAGTGATTCACTCGAAACACCAGACCTCGAAACACCATACCCGAAGTTGACTTCACTCGAAACACATACCCGGAAGTGAATTCACTCGAAACAACCAGACCCGGAAGTGAATTCCTCGAACACCAGACCTCGAAACACCAGACCGGAAGTGCATTCACTTCCGGGTCTGGTGTTTCGAGACATCCCCCGCCGGTGTTTTCGAAACACCATAGCTCGAAACAACGGACCTCAGACCCGGAAGTTGATTTTTTCCCGAAATAAACGTTCAATCTCGGGTCTGCATTTGTGAAATTAAGTAGACCCTCACCTACCTTGGCACGGGTAAGTATTGTGCCACTAAATAAGTTTCAGGACGTATTTTGTTTGGATCGATAAACTCATTTCCTATTAGTATTGTAATTTTACAATCAATGTGTCGTGAAGTAATCACTGAAGTGCCCACATATTTAGCCCGAATATGCCATGAGAAGGCCTATCGTCCTTATTCGTTTACTGAGCATTGTGTATAATCTTTATCTACCTTGCAGGCCACAATTTACATTGCGAGGTGCACCAGCAGTCTAAGCGTATACTATTTTGCCGGATGCTGTACCATGTTTGGAAATACGGCAGAACGTTCACGGGCAAAACATGGACGCCGAAGTTGTATTCGATGCTGCATTTTAATACTAATATTTGGCGACCTTTAAGCGATTTTAATACAAATGGCAGCAACTCGCGTACGCAAGAACATGATTCTAGGTAAAAACGGCCCAATTTAATAATTACTATTTTAGGGGTAGTTTCATAAGAATGTTGCATTTAAAAAGAAAGGGTGTGAAATAGCTTGAAATTGGGCGGGTGGTGGGGGGGGGCTGGTGGGACTTCCTGAAACCTAAAATTGAGAGTCGTTAGAGAACTTGAAATCGTTGAAAATAAGGGTCTTTTGAACTGGTAGTGAATTCACTTCCGGTCTCGTGTTTCGATGTCTGGTGTTTCGATACCATCCCCCAGGGTGTTTCGAGAACACCAACCCCGCAACACCAGCCTCAGACCCGGAAGTGCATTCACTTCCGGGTTCTTGTGTTTTCGAGGTCTGGTTTCGAAACACCAGGGGGATGTTTCGAAAGATCACCTCGAAACAACAGACCTCAGACCCGGAAGTAAATTCACTACCGGGTCCTGATGTTTCGAGGTCTGGGATCTGTTGTTTTCGGTCTGGTCTTTCAGAAACATCCCCCCCCCCTTGTGTTTCGAACAGACCGAGACCTCGAAACACAGACCCGAAGTTGAATTTCACTCCGGTCTGGGTTTCGAGGCTGGTGTTTCGAAACACCAGGGGATGTTTCGAAGACCAGACCTCGACCACGACCCTCAGACCGGAAGTCAAATTCACTCCCGTGATCTGCATTTCGAGGTCTGAGTCTGTTGTTTCGAGGTCGGTCCCTTGCGAAACAGCCCCCCCCCGGGTTGTTTTTCGACAACCAGAACCTCGAAACACAAAACCAGACCCTTAAGGAATTCCACTTCGCGGTCTGGTGTTTCGAGTTCGAGGGTCTGTTTCGAGGTCTGGTCTTCCGAAACACCCCTGTCAACATGTTTTGTGTCCCTCCCTGGGCAGATACTTAATCTGTTATGTTATGGGGAATCCTTACAATCTAAGTGCCAGCTATGCACGAAATCATTGTGGCGATTTCCTGATGTGGTTAAATAATATAATAGGCACGGGCGCTTTGAACTGTTAATGGTGATAAGTGCTATATAAAAACTTATTATTATGATTAAATCAAGAATATTTAGGCAATAAAAACCATAAGAAGGTTTTAATTGATAATTTACAAACGTGTGGCATCCTCCATGGAAATAAAACGACTCCGGAGTGGTTGATTACAAAATTACTTGTTTATCCACATAAATTGTTTATGCTTATTAATTGCAGGTTTCAAAAAAGCCAATACAAAATATGCACAACAGTGACAAACCCAGTTGTGACAACTGAGGGCGCCCTATATGCAAAATGTGCCAATGTCCAGATCCAGAATCTGCATCTGCCGCTCCCCCCCGACTTACCTAAAAACAGTTGAGATTTTCAAAATTTACACCTTTTGAACCCCTGACACGTGTATCTATTACGTTTTCTGGTGATAATACTTCCATTGTTCCTTAGAATATGTGAAAAATATTAAGAAAACTAATTAAATATAACAATCGAAATATACTTCCATTTTTGCTTTGCTGCCGTAGTAAAAATCAAAAAGTTAGATTTTTCGTCGGAGTCGCTGAGAACCATCTATTCCACTCAATCTGCGGTATGACCTGGACAAATTGCTGCAGAAGTTTTCTTGCTTAACTGTTGTAAATACCCTCCCGAACAACATATCAAAAAGGTAGAAAAAAGGAGCATGGCAAGACCTGCTAATTTGCATAAAACCCATGTGCCATTTTCCCTTTTTGGTTATTATAGCACAATATATTAAAAGAGAACGACCCGATTTAAGTCAATAAAGTTGTTCATCAATTTATGGCATGGTCCGTCACCTCGAACCCCATCTCTGTAGAGTTTTGCCTGATATTTCAACCCGTTGTCATGTGAGAGCTTAAAAAACATGATTTTCTAATCCTATATGTGTAAAATTAATATCGGTCGAGGACCAAAAATGTGGTTACATTTTTCGCAGTCTAACTTCCAAACCAAATTCCTGTATGCTTTAGATTTCACAGGGTAAAATGAAGAAAATAGTATCTTTTTTAAATTGCAAAATGTGACCACTTCCGGTTTATATCTTGGGCTTGGGTAACTGGGGCGGATGCTCGTAGGATCAATCAGTCCACCACGGCCTTTTAACTTTTGAGTCTTTCTTGCTGTCCCGATACCCGAGTACTTGAGGTCTACCCTTTTTGAGTTGGGTACCGTGTGGAGTGCAGATAGGTTGATAATTCTCTTCCTCATTGACGATCATTTATTCCATTCCGTCTATTTGGCATTTAGATGTAGCTGACTTTATCTGCAACATTCTTAATGTGCTTTTGTAGTAGATCTTGGTGCAGCACATCCTGTTAGAGCTGCGTAGTCCAAGGTCTGTGAGACTTTGGCGACTTCCTAGAATGCTTGACCGCCTTTTTAATGGCTGCTGTTCTAACCTATTACCCAGGCTATTAACAAATGACCCCCTTTTTAAAATGTTCACATACTTCATGACCCATTTTCTATTATGCATGCATATCCAATTTTTAACCACAATTTGGCATAAAATGATCAACTTTTTAAAAGAGATTTGAGACACCCAAATTCAAACTTTTCGCAGGATAATATGTGCACTTTTAACACTTTTAATACTTTCTGGCCAATTCATTCTATTTTAACTTCGGGTTTAACATCATTGGCTCCTTCTTAAAGTTTATACTGAATGTTCCCATTTTTATTCAGCTTGTGTACCGTAAGACCCGTATTTTTGGGGAACATTTTCTCTAAAGAACCCGGAAAAGGACCATATTTTTCACCTGCCGAGGCCATATACCCATCACTTCGCGTAGGGAGTGCCCCCGGCACTAGTTGACCCAATGTGTTGGAATAAATACTCTCTGATAAGAATGTGCTATAAATAAAGATCTCTCCATCCCGATTGTCGTCTGACAAATCATCTAGAATGCAAATTCAATTTTGCGTGAAATTGCGGCCATCTTGATAATGACCAATCCCTTTCATCACCAACTTTTATTATTTTCAATCAATGGCAAGTGCTACACACCTTGCAGGCATAGTCATGCAAAACATGTTCAAATACTAACAGAAAAAATGTAAAATCTCGCTAAAAACATGCATTTATGAGTATCTAGCCTTTGTCGAAATAATGGGCGTATACGTCCACGTAGGAAAATCAAATTGCATGTCTGTAACAAAATTAATAATAACACCAAATTTTTAAAACTTTTGATATGCTGTTTGGAGATCTTTTACTTCTAGTTTAAAGCAAGAAAAACATTCTGTCTGCAATTTTGTTCAGGTTAACCTATGTATTTTTCATAGATTGGAAGTAACTTACGGACCCCTTAGAACATTGGCGTTTTTTCGGCGTCGAATTGTTAACCCTTCATAATCTTGAGTTAGTTTCTGAGGGGACATCCCCTCAGACACCCCGTGTACAAAGCTGCTGACAGGGCCCTTCCGCCGCTGAGAGATACTGCGTGTACAACCACATTTTTGTAACACATACATTTTGTACTTGCAAAAATGGTGTTTTATAAAAGTATAATAATTTTATACATTTATAAAATGTATACTTTCTGAAAGTATGTAAGCAGTGCCCTGATTGTGGTTTTGGAAAAGTGCAAAAGACTGCGTGATCATTATACCGTTAAAATCGTGAGTTGAGCCCCACTGTGGTCACGTGTTTGTGTCGTCTGGTCAAGATACCCTTGTCGATACAAGCGCAATTGGTGATCTGCTATGATGTATTGCAGCAATCTAAGTGGCTGATAGCATGTCTTTTGAGCAGCCACCTAAGATGAAGCGAAGTGATTGACGATTTCCTGAAGAGGCGGGCGTACTAATCATGTCAACCGGCTTTGGGAGTAAGCCCTGTTTAATAGTAATGGGTCCTTGTGTTATTTAATGGATTTTTTGCTACATTTTGATTTTTTTTGTGTCTTTTTGTTTAGGTAAAAACTGAGGTCAGAAACACGACTTTGTTTTGTTCCCATTTTTTTCGAACCAACTGTTTGGCACCATCTGGATTTCAAAATGGGCCGCTATTGTCAATATATTGTTGCGTCCTTCGGGACGCACTATTTAACACGCATTAAGAGAACTTCAATACACAAACAATTCAGTCGTACCTTTTGTACAGCTATTTAGTGTTGGAAACATTATAAATTCCACATACATGGTATTCTAACATTTCAGTCCAGATACATGGTAGCGTGGTACAATCACTTTATGAGTCCAGATACAGAGTCTCCTTCCTCTAGTAAATCTTGGCCTTATATAGGCTATGCTAATTAGTTGTTCAACTTTTACATGAGACTAGCTATTACATCATGTTACATTGGAGGGGACCTTGGCAAGTGTTCAATTAGGGAGGCCAAGCATGAGCCCACCTAACTTAGAGCGTGAAGCACATTTTATACAATACCCATCCAACTCAATGTCCCAATGACCTAGTCAACTCAGCATCAAGTTGAGGGCTAGCTCAAACCATTAGGAGAGATCTATGTTTTAATTTTTACTCAAACGGTTGTATGGGCATCATTATTCCCTAGAGTGGTTTAATGAGGTTGCTCATCAGCTAATTTGAGTGTTTTAAAGCAATTAGGGTAGCTGAGTGTAACCTTTAGTGTCTTATTTCATAACTGTGTTACAGGGTTTCTGTAGAACTATATGAGTTGTAATCATAACCTTATACTTTACGAAGATCAATTGCTTTTTGGGTGGGTTCACAACAACCGTGCCCCCTCCCTGATTTAAACAATGTCCCTTGTTTTTGAACATAGTATAGTTTTACTCACATCTTCTCCTAACAATAGCTTACCAGTTGTTCAGCACATGAAGTATCAATTGTAAATTCAAAGGAACGCTCGTGTTCTAACCATCGTACAATAATAACTATTCGACATGTCTATTATTTAAAACATTATACACAAATTCACCTATATCACCCCATGATTGTTGTGATTAACAACCCCGAACAATGATCTTATCTTGAATTAACATCATGTCACAACCAATGAACACTATGTGTAACTTTTCAAATATTCAAAAGATCGACTGTTTTGGTTACTTACGCAGATCAGATTAAGTGAGTGTATAACTGTAATGAGCCTCTATGTAAATCACATGACTTATGAAAAAATTAGCAAACACTGCCACCAACACCAAAGACCTTCTCGAAGAATTGGAACATTAAATTCCGTTTTGATAAAATTTAAAAAATATATAGGCCAAACATTAAATCAAATTGCTAAGTAAATTTGAATTAAAAGGACAGTTTGTACTAATTAAGTAGATCTTAGCTATGTCCCTATCTCGCAATCAGCTCACTTATCACCTGTCTGAAGTATATTACATATTTTGGAGAGAGAATGCACTGGCCAGATACTCACCCACAATTACGTACGACAATGTAAAGCATTCATTCATCAATCAATCATTTTGAAGCTTTTAGTTGGTATGCCTGTTTGTTAAGAGCCTGATCATGAGCATTAGTGCTGATATCAGGGAGATAATCATTGTTAAATTCTTTCCATCACTTTAATTTTTCTTTTGAGGAAGGTGTTAGACACAAATAAGCCACAATAGATTAATTTCGGACCTGACTTACAGATATCAAATAATGCAATTTTGGTACGTACAACAGGATGTTGAAAGCACCATTCAAACTATAGATCCACAAACCCGAGCAGAAAACAACATTTGCACTAAGTTTTTAGTTTTTTCAATAAACATGATTACAGAGAGTAAAAATCACCCCCATGATTCCAGGATGTGTATATCCATCTAATACTAGCTATAAACTTTGGCTATACATAAGCTACTTTATCAACCTCAACCACTAACAAACCACTTTCAAGCATTGTATTGCGCAGCCTAACAATCATTGCTGTATATGCATCATAACATTTCTTATCAAACAACGCATTGAATCAAATACACAGTACAAATAACATCAAGTGCTGTAATTGAGAGCCCCCTGAATTCATTTCTGCTCTCTCTCTCTTAGTAAGAGGTACCATATTGTTATTACCTCCTCATGCTAATAACCTTAATTAAACATTCTCCAATTAGGTCCACATACATGTACATGTAGCATATTTTCTCTCACCGATAATATTTGTAAATCCAACTAGTACTTTAAAAATTTTAAAACAATGTTTTAATCTGCCACACAGTTGGACTTCGAATTAGAGTTCAAACATAATTTCATATTAAATAAAATCAAATAAGCAAGTGTCACATTTACTAATTAACAAACAATCCATGAAATAGGGGATTACAATTTTAATCAAAAGAATACAGTTAATTATTCCAACAGCTAGAAAATACTAAAATAAGCATGTATCTGTCTGCTTCTAATACACTCACAAATCAATTAACTTCTTCGCTGCCGTTTATACATGGTGTAGTGCTCAAGACACAACAAGAATTGGCACTTACTAATTAATCCATAAGGATTTTGTGCTGTTTCATAACAGAATCATCAAATCATACTTGCTGGAGTTTTACAACATCTCCAAATGTTAAAATAAATACCAAACGCACTATTTATTCATATTAGTTTTCAGATGACATGGAATTTCGTTTAGTTTCCCATGACTACCCCAGCATGGTGAGCATGGCCTACCCAACCGCACTGCAATACCCGTCTCTTACTACGAATGCATTGCATGGATGCAGGCAATTTACACAGGACAGCTTTCTCAAGTCTAACAGTCTCATGTCGGTCAACTAAGGCAAGCGTGATGACTATCAGTCCTGATAGAACCTGTGGTGGCGCAATTTTGCAAGCCAAAACAGTCCACATAGCACTTTTCTTATTCTCGATCTATAGGTACACATATCGGCCAACTAAGGCAAGCATGTCAACTACTAGGCTTGAGAAAATTGTGTTCACGCGGTAAATTCATAACACCAACATAAATTAAACTATAACTTACATGTTGTAGTCCAGTGATCAATTTCTCACATTCAATTTAAATTGCAAGTCCATTTTTAAAACAAGTTCTTTGTTTTTGTTGTCATCTGGTTGACTCCATGGTACCTACTGTTTTAATATTGTGGAGAAAAAGTGCAAATGTTCTATTGGTCTGCAAGCGCTATCATGCTATTTCCTTAGGCCTTAAACTTGCCGGTTTCTTCAGAGATTCCATACTAAAACAGTTTTGACACCTGTCCACCATGTCCCCATCCTATTCCGATACACAGCGTTTAAAATAAACTTCATATTTTGAAAGCTTGGTGCTACTGAATTGATGCGCCGAATAGGTTACACAGCAGTATTGGTAGACAACATATCCCTCTACAAACTTAACGCTTAGTGTGCTAACTTCTGACTCCTTTACCGAATCTCCTCTCTCAGATCTCTGGATACATTGTTAAAATGGGGGGGGGGGGTGAAATTCATCATTTGTTACTCACATTAGTAATCATCACTGATCCAAAATCTGCATTGGATTACTTTGATTAAAAACAATATGTATCGTCACCCATTTTGACACTTTTGGCACCTCTCTGCCTGTTTGACCCACTACAAATTCATTTTCAATGTCAGATCATGCTCCAGCTGTTCTTTCTACAGTCAGTGGTCTTGCCGTTTCTCCGAGTTTAAAACAAGTCGCCATCTGTACAATCTGTCGGAATCTTACAGCCTCCGTCGAGAAAACACTCTGGAAATTTGGTGGATCCTTCCACCATAAACAACTTGTGGCACTCCTTGTGCCAGGGTAGTGATACTGACATAAATGCTTTCCTGTATAGTGATCCTCCATACTGAAATGAGGGGCTTTGGGCCCAGGATAGCTGCACCAGACCTCAGTGTCTGCCAGCTAATCATGGCAACTGCTCAGTCCGTGCACTGAAACAGTTCCACATAAAGCGCACGTTCTACTAGAGAGCGCCTCACCACATCGTCAAGGAACAAATTCCACAAGAACTGGAAAACCTGTCCCGGTAAAATAAGAAAACTTAACATAAATCATGTAGGAATCTCAAGTACTGCTGTTAATGATAAGGAAACTTCTTCATGTTATGGGTTGCTGGTTGCAGTTCATAGTAATGTTACTGCAGTGTTTCCTGAGCCTGTAACAAAAGAATGGTCATTAAGAGAGCGAAATTTTGCTATCCCCAATGAGTCTGCATGTTCCTCTCCTACCACTTAAAAGTAACTGGCCACTCATCATTCCATTAATATTGAATACCGTTCTGTGGTGCCATATTTGCCATTCTGTCCTCCTTCGAAGTGGCTTTAAAACATTCCCGTTACAGTGGCAACAACATAGACCGGTGATAGCTAGGATACAAGCAGCTACCAAGTTTTAGAAATTTTTCCATCTTCATTTAGTAGTAAGCGTGAAAGTCCAACGTGTTAAAGTCCAATCCACACGCTTTGCCACCAGTGTGCGTCCTCGCGACGCATATTAACACTCATTTAAGAACTTCATACCACATGCAGTCGTACTTTTGTACACATATTTATTTTGTTGTAAGACATTATGTCAAATTTCCACATACCTCGTATCATAACATTCAGTCCAATCCATGGTAGCGTGGTACTATTTATGAAAGGTCCAGATACAGAGTTCTCCCTCCTCTAGTAAATCTTGGCCTTATATAGGCCTATGCTATTGTTGTTCAACTGTTACATGAGACTAGGCTATTACATCAAGTAACATTGGAGGGGACCTTGGCAAGTGTTCAATTAGGGAGGCCAAGCAGAGCCCACCTAACATTAGAGCGTGAAGGACATGGTTAGCAATTAACCCGCCACTCAACTGTCCCAATGAGCATAGTCAATCAGCTGCCAGTTGAGGGCTAGCTCCAAAACAATTAGGAGAGATCTATGTTAATTACTTCAAAAGGTGTATGGGCAGCATTATTACATAGGTGGTTGACTGAAGGTTGCTCATCTAATTAGGTTTCAAAGAATTAGGGTAGCTGAGTGAAACATTTAGTGTCTTATGTCCTAACTGTGTATAGGTTCTTGCTAGAACTATATGAGTTGATCATCAACACTTAGAATTACGAGGATCTATTGATTTTGGTTAGTGGTCACAACAATATTTTCCCTCATATTTCCGTTGGTGGGCGACATAGAAAAGATAAAATGGTCTATATACCAGTTGTAGTACTAAGGTTTATATATAAAACCATTTTTAGTTTAAAATAAGTTCGTTTGGCGGCCATTTTTAAAAATGGCTCCCAAAATGGCCGCCATGCTGAATATACTTTGGCCTGTATCTGGAATTCTGAAACATACAGGGCTAAAACCGGTGGCAATACCAATGTTGTGATACGGAGGTTTCTATATAAACCGTAATTAAGTTGTAAACTAATTCGTTGGCACCCATCTTGAATTCAATTCTGGCCGACATGTTTACTGTACTTTGGCCTTTCTTGACTTTGAAAAAACAGCAGTGCTAAAAAATGGTGGCAATCCCATGTTTGTGATACTGAGGGTTTCTATATAAACCACAATTTTGCAATGCAAGTGCAAATCATTATGTTTGCCGGCAGTCTTGCATTCAATACTGGCCGACATGTTAAAATTGCACTTTGCCCTGATTTTGACTTGGGAAAACATATACTGGACTAGAAAATGGTGGTAATACTCATATTTTGATGCTGGGGATCTTCCACAATTTCACTTCACTAAATGTTGGTACTATTGTGTTTACGTATGATAAAACAGGAACAAGTACCCTGAGTAAAAAGACATACAAGTTGGGCCAAAGCTGATTATATTGTACATTATCTTAAGGGTAACATCCAAACCAACGAAATGTTTCCTTGTCTGCCAACTCAAAGCTGGGCAAAATCCTCGCAAATGGGTCGTTCAAAGGACATTGAAAAGGTCACACTCGCTATGTTAAAAATTTTTCAATAAAAGAGATCACAAACTTCGTCAAGCCCGTGGCGTGGACGGTTCACTTTCAACACCCTTTTCACTAGATGAGCTTACCCCTGCTATCAGCCAACTAAAGAATGGAAAGGACCCAGGGGCGGATATATACCAAACGGGTTCGTGATGCATGCGGTCATGATATCTGAATGGCTCAGGAGTTCTACACATGTAGCCTTACAACCAGTCCTTACAATGTCTGATTAGGCTACATTCATCGCACGCCCCAAACCCGGGCCAAACAAGCCTGTTGTGACAACCCCAAGAACGGACCGACCCCATATCACTACTGTGTGTTTCTTCCAAATCTTGAAGGAGGATGATCTGGCCCGGCGGAGCCAGTCGTCGAATCCCATCTGCCTGCGGAAACAAGCAGGATTTCGGCGTGGGCGGGAGCCGGCCTCAGATTGTAAAAAACTCTACAAATTGATTGAGGATAGCTTAAAAGCGTCGTAAGGCAGGTGTCATCTTTGCATATGGACACCGTGTCACCAGGGTTGACACTAAACCTTCTTTGCTTTTTTTTTTCAGGCCCATCCAGATTTCACCACCTGGTACAATCCTCTATACAACATGCTTACTTTGTTCTTAAGACCAGTGATGGGCCGGCAGAGCAGTCGATGCATCGCCTGAGGAATGGAGTTCCCACAGTAATGGCTCCCATGCTGTTCATGTGTATAACAACAACATCTAGACCATATGGCAAGCTGACGATCTTGCCCTTCTTCATCGGACAGAAGCTGGAACTGAAGTACAAAAGTCCACTTAACTGCAGAAAACATGTATGGCCCTATACTTGAAGCATTCTAAAGACCTAGCGTAATGCGGATCAAAGCCAAAGACCACCGCGAAGCCTTCCAAAGCGGCTCATCGCCAGCTTCAAATCAACCTCAATGGAGCGCTCTGCCAAACCATCCTACACCAACTTATCTGGGAGTAAAACTTGACCGGCAGCTTACATACCAGCTTACATACCGGCAGCCCCTCGAGTCCGTATGTGCAAAGGTATCTTCGAGGAATACCTCCTGTGCCACCTTGGTGGATCTTCATGGGGTGCTAGCCCCTCCACTCTACGACCGCCGCCCTGGTTCTGGTCTACAGTGCTGCTGAATATGCCGCCCTGTATGGTGCATAGCTTTCACACCAAGAGAAAGCTGGAACAATTATGGTTGCCTTAGTCCCACTACATGCTGGTTTCTACCGTTCTCTCAGATTGCACCTGCAGAAGTGCTTCGGAGAGAACAGCAGACACATAAACTGGTGTA